>WEKY01057758.1:164360-193029 GCA_013390045.1 Picathartes gymnocephalus
GGCAATATGAAGACAGGAGAATGTGGGGAAAGGGGTACAGGGGAAATGGGAATGGGGACAGGAAGTTATGGGGCAGGGGGAGAGGGGGAGAGAGGGACAAGATACAGGGAGATAGATACAAGGACAGCAGGATATGGGCATATGGGAAGATGGGGATGGGGAGAGGGTGACAGGGGGACTGTGGAATATAGAGATGGGCACAGGAAGACATTGGGCAGGGAGAAAGAAGGAGAGAGGGACAAGAACATATGGGGAGATGGGGACAGGGTTACAGGAACAGCAGGGTATGGTGACAGGGGTTATGGGGTGAATGGGACAGAAAGGCAGGAGGATATGGGTGCAGGGGGAGAGGGGAACGTGGGGATATGGGGAAACTCCCTTGTGCAAAGGCTAGCCAGGCAGGAAAGTCACCCGTTCAGCCCCTCTGCTTGACCCTGGTGCTTAGAGACCACTGTTAAGAGCTACCAACAGAACAAACAAACAAACTAACTAACTAACAAAGAAAGAAACAAACAAACAAACAAAACCCCAAAAAAGAACAAAACTGCTTAAATGCCATTATTTTGCCTCAGAATGGATTTAGAGGTGTTTGGGGGGCTTTTCTTTGGTTGGTGGTTTTTTTGTTTTTTGGTTTGGGGGCTTTTTTAAGCCCAAGGTGGAGCATTGAGGGTGGCACTGCTTCTCAGAGGGACTCACAGTGCCCCATCCCCCTGAAGTCCCACTGCTGCTGGGGACAGCTGGCAGCCAGCCCGGTCCAGGGACAAGAAGGGCCAGAGGTGACACAGGGCTGTGCTTCCCACGGGAACACAGCTGCCAGCAAAGCTGTGAACAGGCCAATGGCAGTGTCCTCACCTCAATCATTTCAGGAAGGGAGAAGAGCACAGGTTGGTCAGATACAGCACAGCAAAAGATACAGCCCTGCCTTCCCCCTTCTCCACCACCTGATCCTAAACCAGCCCGCACAAATTAGTCTGGAAGTGAAACAAATGCTGCCTGTGATCCAAGGAGACAAACCCAGCCCTTCTGTCTAGGACAGGGTGGCTCGCAGCCAGTGTAATTAACTGATGGCCACATGCTCCAGGTGCTCAGTGCCCCGAAGAAAAATCATCTGATTCACTCCCTCTATTGCACTAACGCCCTTTAGGAGCTTATACACTAAATTACAGGGAACATGGTGCATTAGGAGCCCAGATCCAACATTCAAGGCAGATGCCATGGACTTAGCAACTCAAAAAGGCTTGGGGAAGATAATCCTTGGATCTGGGTTGATTGTGCACTGGCAGCATGTTGGAATGGAAATGCACCGTGTTAATGCACAATGCTTGGCACATGCATCCCGGACAGGGCCCAATCTTTCTTCTAGTCTGTACCAGTTATTCTTACCATGGCCTTGAAAGCAAAAATTAGCATTCCTGGGAACTTGAGCATGACCTGATGAAAAGAGAGGACAGCACAGCACTAAGATGGCTGTCCTGCTGTGAGCTGGCAATACACACCCATCACCACTCTATCCGTAGCACAAGAAAGTGTTATCTAGTAAGTGAACAGTGCCCACCAGGACAGAGCTGTAAGCCCAGAAACAAGAGCAAGGAGAGTGCACTCTGCCACCAGCACTACCCTCTTGGGGAGGAGGGCAACTGCAGGTTCTACCTTTAGGTTCCCCTACAGCCTTTGATAAGGGCTGATCTCCTGGGTGTCTCATGCAATACAAGACCATCAGAGCCTCCTCGCACCACAGTAATAATGGAAATTGTTAGTGTTAGACAAGTTTCAACCACTGCAAGTATTGGCACTACTAATAAATGCAGACAGTTTAAACTGATGGGGCTAAGCTAAAGGGCTTTTAGTTTCTTTGGAGCATGAGGGAGAGTTTTTAAAATGTTGCTTACCAAAGAAATATTTGAATTTCTTGCTCTTTTTCATCTTTATTAAGCCACGGTGCTGCTGGGAGGTAATACAGCCATGTTTTTAAGGGAGAGGTTTCTGTCAGAAGGCTGCCAGCAGGGAATGTGCTGTGATGCCAAAGGGTGAACAGCAGTTATCCCCTTACACGAGCTGAGCAACTGGCCCTTCCCTACACTCTCCACTCTGTCCAGCAAACAAGATTTGAAATCAACAGTGTTAATGAAATGTGGAAGTTGTAAAAGAAAACCAGCCTTTTGGGAGCTGTCTGAAGTTAGGACAACAAAGTTAAGCAGATTAATAGCCTGCTATTTTACCTGTTAATTACTTCATGACTAACTACTTTCTTCATTACATACCTGGCTCAGGAAATGTACGGCAAGGTTTAGCAAACTCTTTCTCCCTGCTTATTCTCTAGGCTAAAGCAGTTGTAATCACAAGCATTTTCCAGAGTCATTCCCTGCTCAGAGTATCAGTCATTGCTGAAGAGCAATCAGCCTCTCAGGGCTTTTCACCTCAGAAAAGTTTACAAAGGATGTGTTATCTCTGCTTTTAAAGACTGGGAAACTGAGGAGTCTGTATAGAGCAGCCAGGAAGAGCAGATAATGAGACCATCTGAGCAGCAATTCTGCAACTCCTGCTTGAAGTTACCCATCCATTACTAAAATACGTTAAGCTTTGCACATTTACGGTTCATTGCACGTTTTCTGCTCTTCCTTGAAGATGGTTGCCTCCCAGCTCTCCTACCCTCAAGCATCGAAGGGCTCAGGGACCCAAAACCTCAGCTTTGCCAGGATGATGAAGTTTGACTGTGAAGCAGTTGGGAGTAAAGGAGGAATAGGCTGAACCAAGCAGCCCGAGCATTCACCTCAGACTTAACAGTCCTAGAGACAAAGATTACTTTAAAAAAACTTAATACACAACCTCTGCTGACTGCAATCAGATTCCCCAAAGCCTTTCAGGAGCAGCTGACAGACTGCTATTCTAAGAGTTAATAGACTACAGTAAACACTGCCTTAATGCTAAAACATCACACTGAACTCATTACTCTGTCAAGCAGGACTGGAAATTTGATATCAAACAGCTCCCAGGATGGAAGAGCAGTTTTTACAGCACTACTGAAGAGGAAGTTTTTAGCAGCTAACCTGACTCCCACTTTCCAAGGCTTTTAATTAATTTCCCTGCACCCTGAGATCCTCTACCCAGTTTATAGGCAAATACCACCAGCATCTTAGTTCAAACCTGCATTTTAACTTTTCCAGCAGTGAAAAATGTGCTGCCTAGGAGTGGCAGAGCTGAACTCCCATTTTTCTGAGTGGTGACATAGTGCACCCTTGTGCTGCAGAACGTTGCAGCTCACCAGGAGTAGCTGCTATGTGTGACATTCCCCCTCAGTTTGCCCACAACTCAGCTTGGGCAGGTAGTCTCGGCTCCAGCAGACTAAATAAATAATCCCATTCACCTTTGCTAAAACACCCTCTTCACTGTCCACTTTTGGGAAAAAAAAATTACCAAGTTACTCACTGTTCATGTTCTGAAGCAACCATCTTATTTTGCAAATTATTTCGGGACTGACAGTTGTTTACATAAACTGTGCTAAGGCAAACCTGAAACCTTACGTCACTGCATTTTTTTTCTTGCCCAAATCTAATCCCAAACCTGCTTGCTGCCCAGAGCAGACACTGCTGCTGTGTGCAAGTCCTGTGGGAGTTCAGTTTGAGTGCCAACCCTCTAATATTTGAATTCTTAACACAAACATTAAATAGAAGCAACTGGAAATTAATTCTCACATTGCAATTTTATTTTGATATCAAAACAGCAGCTGTTACTCTGAAATACAATCCCACACTGCTCCAGAGCCCAAAGATGTCATCTTGCACCCCAGCAGTCAAAAAAAATACAAGGTGTGTACAAAGTAAGTCCAGCTCAGGTCCTGGCTCTGTAGTTTGTGAGACAACATTTCACTACTCTTGCAGGACAAACCATATCCAAGATAGATGCAAGACAAACCAACGCAAGTGTCACTGTAATTGTTTACAGCCCAGTAACTGTTCTGTTGTTACTTGTGCTCCTTACCTCCATGAGATGCAAGGAATGAAGGCAGTGTGTCTGGGTTAGCAAGGAGAGCTCTCCTGCTTACCAGAATCTTTAGTTACACCACCCACATACTTAGTTATTTTTTGCTTGTTGCTTTCGAGTTTGTCCTTTTTTTTTCCTTCCCCACCTGCAGGGCTCACTTTCTCTTGGACAAGACAGGAAGATAATGAGGCCATGGCTAGTTTTTCCACTCACCTAGCACTCAGGAGAACTAGCCCTCAGCATGCAGCATAATCCCTGTCACAGTTTATATGGATTGGGTGGTAGGCAGCTAATACATCCCGTAAGACACCTACAGGTTTATTCTTCTTGATTGCAGTGTTCAACTCAAGCGGGAAAAGAGAGGCAGGCAGGTTGGCTCAATATCTGGCAGCCTATTATGAGCTCTCGGCCTGGGGTTTGGACTGGGTTAGGATTGGCCACGCACAACAGATCCAGGTATTTTCAGCTGGAAGCATTTTCTCTTCATCTTGTTTTTGTACCTGACCAAGAGGCTCAACACTCATTCACCCACCACTTTACGGACACATGCTACAGTCACCTACTTCCACCAGGGCTGAGTCTGCAAGAACTTCTCCCCTGAGACCAGCTGCCTGTTCTCCCTGTGAGTGTGCCCTTCAGAGCTGCCAAAGATTTGCCTCACCCACCCAGATCCCTCAGTTGCTGCAGAAGCAGTACAACGAAGAACCATCTGTGACAAGCCAAAAGGATTTACACCGCTTATCTTTTGGAAAGAGTTCTGCACTCAGCAGAGTCCTGTAAGGGGCATGAAGAGATGCCCATGTGCATATGAACTGCACCACAGGGAGCAGGAGGAAAGGGCCCAAAGGTGCACTGGCATGTCTTCATGGAGCAGTTTTCAGCAGTAACTTGGGCATACCAAAATAGAGTTCTCTTCAGACACCAAACCTATGGATAATTCATCCACAGCAGAATGACTTAAAAAAAAAAAGTCATTAGAAGGAGGGACTATAACAAACAAGTGAAATCCAAACAAACAAAGCCCACTACAAAAAAAACCAACCAACACACCCCCACACACAACAAAAAGGTCTCACAAAAGATCTCCCTCCTTTCACCCTTCTTAAATCTCAAGTACACAGGGCTCTGGACCCCAATACCTATCAATCAAACACATCCATGATCCACAACACTGACTGGGAAACTGAGGTGACTGTTCATAATGCAGTTTTATTTTTTCCTTTGTACAAAAACAAATATAAAATTTAAATCCAATAGAAAGTGTATACTAGCAATGACAAGTTTACATTACAATGAGACAGGACAACGCGATGTGTATTGAACACCACATTCGTTTTTAAACTCTCAATGATACATGCACTATATAAAAACTGCTAGAACTTTTATTCTATTTCTACCAAGAATATCCAGGTACCAAGATCCTCAAGAACCAAAAGTAATCTTGATAGGTGGTATCTACAAAATTAGACCTTTCCACACACAAGAAGAAACCAACATTAATAGAAATGTATATCATTCTTTGTTAAAATCCTCTGACAAAAGCCATACATAAAATTCTTAGTAGATACAGAAAAAGCTCAAAAGCTGTTAGCATAGGTAACCATTCAGTAGTTTAGAGAATCTTTTACACATTTTGAAGAGATACTGTAGTTTTCAATCTGTATTTTCCCCACAAAGTCAGAACTACATCGACTTCTGTTTCAAAACCTAGTCAGTGGTTAAAACTAGTTCTTGAGTGAAGTCAAAGAGTAGTGTACAAAATATTTAACAGAACAGGGGTGTGCCTGTTTACTTCTTGAAGAAAGTCTTTTCCACATTCAAGGTTTGTTTATTTGTCCCATAAACAAGATTGTACCTGAGGGATGAAACAAAAACAAGAATTACCATCATCTGTAAATAGAGTTAAACTTTTCCATGAAAGCATTAAGTCCACAAAGCACAGCCAAGCTACCTCGTCAGTCTTGTCCAGCCTCCCTCAGGTCTGTGAGCCCAGGGAAGCAATGTTTGGATAGGTGGCCAGCTCCTATTTCTAGGGAGACACAGCCCTGTTGATGCTCTGTGGAGCCTTGGGATGGGGCCTGCTGGCAGCAGCCTGCTCTGCCTCCAGTGCTGGCAGCAGCCCGCTCTGCCTCCAGTGCTGGCAGCAGCACCCTGTTCCCCACTAAATGACATATTGACCACACATGTCACTGCAAGAAGGGCAATTCTGCCCAGGGAGAATCAGCCCATACTGCAGAGAACCCATGAGCACTATAGTGGAACACTGACTTCTGTTCAGAGCAGGCTGGAACAGCACCCTGGATCCCTCAAGTCCCTATTCTGCCTTGGCCCTCACTATCTGGCTGTCCAGAAAGCTGGTCCTATTCACCAATTCACTATCAGAGCTGTTTCCTCTGCGCTCAGGGAACAATGACTATTAAAGACTCTTCTTTTATACCCACAAATCTGCTATGCTTGTTTCTGTTAAATTGACAGCCAAGATGTATTTCCCCCCCTCCTTGTTCTGAGTTGTATTTCTAATAAAATAATCTAAAATTAAAGGCATAAAAATGCACTTGCAGGAATTTTTAAAATAGTTATTCAGTAGCTCCAGACTTTTTTGTCACTGTTACATAGCTGATGCTCAACTTCTAAGCCAAAGAGTACTTACAGATGCTGCTTACCTGTAGGATTGTGCCGGATGAAAAATACAAATGGTCTGTCTACTATGAACCAAGGAGGGGATGACCTGGCTATTAAAATTGCAGCTTGCAAAAAAAGTAAGGTTTCAAGTGAGACAAATCAAGCACCACAACACATTATATACTCTATCAAAGTAAAGCTTCCTTGCAGATATATATACATGCATGTGTGTGTTTTTATATATATGCTTGAGTAGGTGCAGACAAATGCCTAAAATCTACCAACTTAGACATTTAAAGTCACACAGGTCACATGATATTCTTACAGGAAGCATTTAAAAAGACCTAAGGCTCACAGAAAGCTGGAAGTTTTGGGTTGTCACCCAAAGGCTGTAGTAGCTTGCTCCTGTTTGTAAGCTGGATAGCCAGAACATAGTATCAGTGGCCTGATACGAAGTCTAAGCTATGAGAAGGCACTTCTCTAGAAGTAAGCCTGTTAGTATTTCTTACAGTGATCAACACTGGCAAGTTGAGATTTTCCTGAGAAATTACATAAAACCCATTAAATGATCTGGAGTCCGAGCGTATTGCTGCAGTGATCTATCTTTGCCTAGTGCCACAGCCTTCTAAAGGAGCTTTCCCAAATCTGACAGTTATCAGTACAATTGCTTACTTGTTGCTGCAGAAGCTTTGGTTCCATCTTCACTAACTTCAATTTTTGTCTTTTGCAGAACATTAGATACATGAAGACCTTCTGTTCCTGAAAGACCCAAGGAGAACAGCACCTTCAGCAAAACTCACTGAGAGAGTCCTGAAGTACTTTGTAGCTAAGCAGCTGTCAGCATGGCTCAGAATACTAAAAGCTGCTACAATCCTGCTGGAATCCCAAAGCTGCAGTGCAGAGCACTACTGCAATACCTTTGAATACAGTCACTAAGTGAGTAATTACAAAAATAGGGAATAACCTATCTTACTCCTCCTTCCTCCCCATTTGCTAAGTTTTCTTATTGATGGTTTAAGTTAGAAGTGCTCACATGCATTTTTAGTTTTAATTAAAAAGAAAAACCTAAAAAAAATATGCTATCTGAATTTAAGTTACACTCCCATTTGTCTCAACATCAGGGGAAAAAAAAGTACTTAGCAACATACCTTGCTTTCAATGAAACACAGGAATTTGTTTTCAAATTAAGCCAGCACTAGGATAAGCTTTGTTAGATAGTTCTATAGAAGCTAATCAGGATTTTAATGAAAGCAGAGAAAAGAGAAATAAGATGACATTTTACAGCCATGAGTTCAAAAGTGTTTACAACCCATTTTCAGATACTAATATTTACAGTTCTGAGTTGGTTCAGTCCCTTCAAGTGTGAATGTTTTTCATACATGCTTTCTTACAGCTCAAAAAAAGGTCACTAAACACATATTTCAGGGAAGGTTACACACTGTAGTTGCAGTATTTGCTACAGACTAAGGTATGGTATTGTTTAAGTCCTGCCAAAGATTTCAGACAATGCTCGAGACACTCAGGTTGCAATATCAAATCTTAAGAAGCTGACCAGCATGATTTACTGCTGTAATGTAAGATAAGGGAGAAAAAACAGCCACTGTGATGCTGAACAGCAACAAGCAGTCATGCCTGGCTGGCTACAAACATAAAACCAGCTCCAATGTCATGGCAACACCTAGCCAAGAGAAAGCAGACAACTACATTGGTAAAGCACGGCTTTATTCAGAGCTAGAAGCTATGACAGACCACCATGAATTAAAACAAACAAAAAAAGCCCTTACTTGTTATTTTTGCAAAGTTTGCCTTTGACTGGTCAAACATATCTGTAATACCAAGTGCTTGCAGAGGTTCCTTTAAGTCTGTTTCTGCTTCTGCTGTAAATCTGGTTGGAACAACAACAAAAAGCATCAATATTATACAAGAAAGTCACCTAGAGTATTCCTTCTCCTGTATCAGAGGAGATACATATAAATAACCCCCAAACATTCCCTAAAGGAGAAAAAGATTATATAAATACTTACTTTGGTAAAATAACTTGCACTCTTTTTGGTACCATTGTTGTCATCCAGCTTCCTATTGTTTTTGTGCTGATGTGAGGGATGATAGCAGAGAGCGGTGTTGTGCTTTCAGTGGGCAGTGCAATCAACATGCTGATCATTTCCCCGTGGTATGGCAGCTCAATGATGTTGTACCACAGCTCATTTGGGGTACTTGTAGTGCCTAAAAAAACCAGAAACAATGAAACCCAAACAAACCAGTGAGCTATAGCCCTTAAAGCCTTAAACCTCTACCTTTACACAACTACTGCTAGAAGTCTGTTAGGAAATCTTTGCCCACATCTCAAAACCAACTCTCAAGTCCCAGACTGTAGCTCTGCACAGATGCTAGTCTGACCTAGAGCACAGACAGGATGACACCATGGAACAAATATTCATTTGATATTACATGCTGTTTCCCAGACAAATCTCATCAGCCCAGAGCAGCAAGCCAGCCACGTTAGAAGTGTTCAGGTCTGTGAATTAGCTGGATCTCTGCTTCAGATCTCAGCTGTACCAGAACGAACTGTGAACTGAGAATAAAAAAAAGTGAGGAATAGCAGCAGACTATCTTTTCAAACTGAAGAGATCTTGCAGACAAGCTTTTTTCTCCAAGAGTTATTGCAAGAGCTCCTGGTTCCTGTCTGAAGTGGTCTGTTGCATTTGCTTAATTTTCTTGCTTAATAAGGTTTTGACTAGGAAGCAATCTGAAGTCTTTCAAGACAGTGGAAAGGAACCACTTCGAGGCAGTTTGAGAGGCCAGTTAGATGAGATGGCGGGAGATAGCAACACATCCAACTTACAGCAAGGCTGTCCTTGAGCAACCCTCTCCTCCTCCAAACTCCCTTTGCTTACTGTGGGATTTCTAGCATGTAGCTGGGGAGCAAATGCTTTTTTATAGTAGCTTCAAGTTAAAATTTGTCAGTTTAACTACAGACAGGATTTTAGGCAAGGTTTTAGGATAGCAGCAAGACGTTATTGTCTTTCCCCCTTCTTCATCTAAATCTGTACTTGTCAACCCAAGCTGAAAATCAACATATTCATTACAAATTTAATCTTGTTGCAAGGGATGTGAAACCTGCCCTAAACTCATATTGATACAAAACTGGCAGTATTGCACATCTGTTTTGCAGGAATCATGTACAAGTTGGCAGTTTCACTGTTCCTTTTATTAAGGCAGTGGGTCTCAGACTGGAGCCTACAGATCTAACACTGGTTGCAGAAGTCAGCTCCAGGACAGTCACACAAGGCAAACTGTCCAACAGCTAAGTGCTGCTTTCCTGATTCGCTACATGCTGCTATCATTACTGAGGAAAACTGAACAGGAGGGGAGCTCAGCTTCAGTTAGTTGATGGGACTGAAGATACTTCAGATATTTAAACTTTCAAAGATCCCACTGCAAGCATGGATAAAATAGAAGTCCTGTGTTAAGCAATCCAGAGACACACAAACTCAAATGAGTCCTCACCAAATGAATAACTCAGCAGTACTTCGTTCCTTTTTAGCCTTAATAGTTTCTCTAGCTTAAACATAGGCCAACATATTGGATATTTTAACCAGCATCAGAAGTCAAAAGCCTTCAAGATAATAGTCTTGCTAAACCCCACCTTAAGTTACAAACTCCTTCGAAACGCCACAATTAGTATATACTGCAGTAGGCTTCCCTACCTCCCCCCCAGCTCACTTTCACTTTAAGTACTACGTTACATCTGCTCTAATATACAGGTCTAGGACAGAGTCACAGCTGTTTACTTTAATGTAAGTCTACTAATATTAACTGAGCACTGACAGTAAAACTAGGCATTTAAAAGCACAGTGTGTCTTGCTTTTTGATTTATAGCAAGCTGTATTCTCAGGCCTATTTCTCAGACTGCATTTAGCACACATGGAAGTAAGTTCCAGGCACCACTTCTTAGAAGGATGGAACACAAGTTTTTAATCAGAGCATCCATCTTACTTTGACCACTAAAATCCCCATAAGGCTGCAAACTGGAGCTCTGAAGTACATTGTCAGTCACACCAAGCTGCTCGTGTCAGCTCTGAGAGTCTCTGATGGAAGTCTGGCAGAACCTGCTGAACTTCTTTTCACTTGTGACTCAATCTGAAGAGCAGTTTCACACCTCAGGAGATACAGCCAACACTCTTACCCAGCTCCTCTGGCTCCCATAGGACTGGAGACTGTGCAAGTCCCATTTCTCTATCTGCAGTAAAATATAAACTGATTCTACTCCAATCTTTCTTGCATGCACAGCTCACCACCAGGTAAACCTCTACCATTCTAAGCTGGCAGCTTTCCCTTATTCTCACCCCTTATAAACATGCACTTTTCTTTCTTACAGCAAAGCTTAACTAGCATGCAAATTTCTCAATTTGGGTACTTCAGACTTTCCCTTTTGAAGGCAAAGGATAAGGCAATACTTGACAGAGTATCCAAGCTTAAGGCAACTGTTAAGTACCTTGCCAGCCTCAACAGCAGGAGATCCTTCTGTAACGCATTCCATCTACATCAGCTACAAGAAGCAACCCATTACACACCACATCCACAGCAAGCTCTTGTTTTAGTTTGAAAGAAAACAGCAAATTTTGTTGGTGGTAGTGGGAGTCACTGAGCTTACCACAGCGGAAGATGGACAATTGGGACAGCATAGGAACTTGGTAGGTCTTCCCATCAGCTCCATAAAATGGGCGTTTCTTTGTATTTTCAGGTCGAAATCGTGATTTCCATAAGCCCTTGAAATACACAGCATTCACTAGAACCAGTCTGGTCAGACTGCCTTCAATATCATCTGGTGCTACAACCTGATCAATCATACCTAGAAGAAATAAAGGAATTCTTCAGTATTTGCTGTCATAACACTGAACAACTGCTCTTGAAGAACCTTATGCACATATTACTTTAGATTCCTTGATCTGTGAGTGTGCCAGCTCCTCATGGATATATTTAAAATTCATGAAGTCAATGTTATTCTTTCTCAAAAAGTAAACTTTTGAGATAACTAGAAATAAACATATCTTGCTAACTGATAGCCTGATATTTTAACAACTAACAAGGCTCTAACCCTTCTAGCATGTGAGCAGATCTAAGACTATCTGGAACAGTTTCAGCTGAAACACCCCGCCATTCACACACTGCTTGCAGCATTGCTATGCAAAACTGATGGTGTGGTCGAGAAAGAATTTGACAGCCTCATTTCACAAATACCACATCCAACATCATTAACACACCCCTCCCATCCAGGAGGGACTTGTTTTAGCTCCAAAAGGTACCAAACACATGATTAACCTAGACTGGGAACATGCTGCAAAATGTGATCTCTGGCACTAGCAAATGTAAGCTTGACAAGAGGCTTGAAGCATGAGGAATTCTGCCAAGGCAGGGTTTAGCTAAGAACCCTCCACTAAATGTGAGTCCTAAGAACAGGGTCATATCTTAGGACAGTTTAGGGCAGTCAGAGCAGAAGTTGAACTGCCCTACAGCTTCCCATAAGTCTGATTTACTGAGTAAAACATCTGAGTTGCCTGAAAGCACCTATGTTTGAGAAAGCATGGACCCGAGACAACTGTGCTTGAATTTCTCACCAGTTACATGAAGGCAAAGAAGTGTAAAAGCTGCCCTGATCCCATGGACAGATGGAGACAGATCCCAAACACATCCCTCCAGGCAACCACACAGGCACGCCTGCTAGGGCAACAAGACTGCTGGTTCCTGACCCACTAGCTCTAAAACATCACACTAATGCCAGCTAAAAGACAGTTTTGAGTTGCAGGACAGAGCTTTCTCCACCTCCCTATCTTTCTTCAGTATTTCCATCTGAATTGGAGGTCTCAGACACCACCCTGCCATGCACAGAGGCACTCACCAATACTCACCCCTTGTTTCATTTTTCACCCACTGGTTGATGGAATCACATGCTGCATTTGGGTCCTCAAAGTCCACACTCTTGACACTGCACTGAAACACCTCTTTGTTCCTTGTAACAAAAGGCACTTCCATTTTAAAGCCATTCTTTGCAAACACTGCATTAGCAATTGTTACAATGTCTTTATTCTTTTTTGAGACTATCAGCCTGTTTATCTTCTTTAAGGCTTTACCAACTCCTAGTTGGAAAAAACAGCAAGTTTAATTTAGAATAACATGACAAACCAACACTTACTTTATATGCAACTATTAATGATATGAAAGGTCAGACATTAAGTGCAGGACTAGAAAAGGAAGACCAAAGCAATCATTCTGAAAGGACTTCCAAAATACCCATTTCTGATGTCTCCTCTGCAGAACACTACAAAGATTCCCAGCAAAAACATAAATCTCCACTATGGTGCCTGCTGCACCTCTAACTGTCTGCTCAATTTTACAGCCAGTGCTTGGGATTACACTGAGGTTCAAAAATATTAGTGTAGAGCTACAAACCATGCTCTTCCACAGAACAAACTGTTCCAAAAATACTTCATATCATATAAGCCAGGTGACTTGTCAGTTCTGTGACAGTGACAAAGAAAGTCAAAGGGTCAGCCTGCTCACTCAGAGCTCTGTTGGATTTGCATAACAAATGGTCATGAGCCTCAGAATGTAAAGCAAAAATTCTTTTCTTCACTTCCTTTCCATTTACTGGCAAATAAAGGAAGCTGTCAAGATTTCTATAATAAACTTCAAATTGAGTCTTAGGTTCCTTAAGGACTAAGTCCAGGCCTAAATCAGCTACAAGCAGGAGTTAATCTTTTAACACATGAGCTTGCCTCTAAAAAAAGGAAAAGGGAAAATAGATTCCAGTGCTTAGTCAAGATCCTTAGGACCTGAAAGCAGATTGTACAAGTACTTGCTAGGTCCTTCACTATGTCAGGGAAAGCATATGGCAGCACAGAAGAACTGCTGTGTTCACCATACCCATTTCTCTCATGCTACAGCTTATCAATGAGTGCTTGTCTACACAGGGAAGCTACCGTCAGGCCGGCAACTTCATGTTCAACCATTGTATTGAACAGCATCCTTGGGTGGCTGTTATTAGTGGATTCCCTCTGTTTCCCAATATAATTTAGCAAGAAACATTTCCTGACTACTTTTTTATGTAGACAAGAGATATGAAAGGAATAAATTAGTTCAGAGTTATTCTCTTAGCTGCATGTAAGAAAAAGCCTCAGATGGCTTTGCTGTTTCATGTATCACAAATGCTTTGACAGCACCACTGGTATGAATTTCTACGTGTTCACTTTCCAATATTATGGGCAAATTCTTTTGGAGAACATACCATAACAGAGGTTCTCAAACTGTATTCTGTGGACCACTGGTGGTCCACGGAGCACTTGCTGGTGGTCCTGGGAGAGCTGGCTGGTCTCATGATGCTGGCTCTCCTCTTTGCTTCCAGCTGCTAAAGTGCATTAAAAGACAGCTAAAGACAAATTCAATACTTTTCCACTATTACCTTTCCAAAGACGCAGTTGCTGCAGTTGCCAAAGGAATGTAAGGCAGTCGTGAACAAGAGCAGGGGAAACCTCTCTAAGGACCTAGGTAGCATCCGGTAACAAGTCTCTAACCAGGTAGTGACTACCTTCTAAGGTGTTTGAGAACCTCTGTGTCTCACAGGAATAGTAAGTCTGCAGGCCAAATAAAACCAGTTGATAGAATACTTTAACATTTTTGCAAGTACTTAGATTTTAAGCATACAAATGTTCCTAGAGCTGATTATCCCATGAAGAGATTTCAATCTACATCATTTAGATGTTAAGGTGTCAAATCATTTTGTTGTACTTAAAATCCAGGACCAAAACAGCAAAGCAAATGAAGACAGGACAACATGTTATATGACAACGTGTTATATGACACTACAGCTCAAGATGTAAATGTGCACTTACGTCCTGGAGGGTTTTCTATTCTTGGAAGTAAGGCAGAATGCTGGCACTAAGATGTTAAGTCTTGCTGGCAAACACTCACAAAAATAGCATGCAAATTAAAGCAGTAAGAATCTTCAGCCTACTCCCTCTGGAGGGGCAGGCATTGGCAGAGGAATATGAACACAGATGCATGCAGTGTCAGGCACAGGCAAGCGGAAGTGGCTGTTTCAAGAAGAGGGCACTACAAGAACTACACATACAGGGATTCTGACAGCAGAAACACACAAACAAAACTGAAGAGCAAAGTGAAAGTATCAATTGTATAGTTAGTTTGCACTGCTTTCAGTGAGGTGCCAAGAAACATCCTCTTGCCCTGTTATCTAAGGAGTGGCACATTAAAGCCACACAGCCTGAAACAGAGTACCGCCACCTTCCTGCTCAGAGCTAGCACTGGACCACCATCCACCCTGTTCTGGAATACTAGTTTGGCAATGGCAAATGCAGTTCTAGCCAGGGCTCTGAAGCCTTTAACCAAGCTGCTTATAAGCCAATTTGGGTATATGTACATGCCCATGCTCAAATTGCCAATTAACTTCAAGCAGGTCCATTTTGTGCTTTGAGAGTTAATTGGTGCATGATGCAATCTACCACACTTTGAAAGCCATCTCATACATCATGAAGAGTCTGACAAAACACACCCAAAACCACCTTAGGATCACTGACCATTTACACTGTATCTCATCATAGTTGTCAGCTGCTTCTTTGTCTTGCCATCAGCTCCCAGCTGCAACACCCCCAGGACTGATGCAATCCCATGAGGAGAAACAACAACATTGTCCTGAGGCTTAGCTTTCACTATTTGATTGAAGACCTGGATTCCAACATCAGAGCTAAGCTCCTCCAGAGGATAAAAACTGAACTGGGAACATACAGACATTGAAGTCCCAAGAACAATGAGGAGTGAAAAGTGCCAGTTCATGATTCCTGCTTGGAGATACCTGTAAGAAAACAAGAGGGGAAAGTTAAGTCAGCTTTTCACAAGTACAGCATTTTTAACCTAAATTCTTATTTACCTAAAGAGAAGGCACGTCTTGCACACTTGCCACACACCATTCACAGAGCTGTGGCAATGGGACTCACACCTGTATTTTACTTACCACTACCAGGATTTTAGGTCTGGGAGTTTCCAGATGCAGTGATAATCATGACATAGCTAGATATCAGTGTCTATATAAAGGACAAAAGCCACCAAGTTAGGAGACTACCTCCCACCACACCCAAGTTCAGACAGTTTTGTGTTTCAGTTAAATGAGCCTTGACATTCTACTTAGACTGGCCTTTACAGTAAATGAGTGCTGAGAAGTGTTGTGGTATGGTCCTCACCCACTAGCATGTGATGCACAGTACACCTCATAGATCATTTTCTGTAGTGAACAGAAGCATATATACATATGCAAACGGACCTTCTGTTGTGGGAATTTACACCTGCCTAGAACAATAAGAGTTAGCTGTATAATTGGCATTCTCAATAATGGGAATGTAGAGGAAAATTTCAGATTTTAAAATGCAAATGTTAAACTTGGATTTCAACCTATTCTTTTTCATTTAAGAAAATAGGCCCATTTTGAATGTTAACTTCATTCTGTATTCATGAGGTGCTCTATCTTCATCTGCAGGTCTAACACCTGACAGAATTCAGTGTCATTACCCATGAGCTCCAAAGAACTGAAGCACAAGTAGCAGCAGCAACATTTTCTTCAGGACCTATCAGCAACTGACTATAGAGAGCCAAGCCCAAATGTCAAACACTGAGCACTGTAACCACTGGGCTGTATTTTCCTTCTCAAGAAACTGCATTCAATCCCTTTTTATGTTAGGGCAAAGAGATACTTAGAGAAACATGAAATAATCTCCAATTTCATTAAATTATGTTCCCTATTCACAACATTCTAAAGACATTTCATTTACACAGTTAACAGCCCTGGCTTCCATTTCCAGACCAGCCAGGAGCCTGCTCCCTCTCCGAGCTGACTTCAGAAGAAAGGCTGCAGAAGGTGTACAAGTGAATGAAGTGTCATTTGCACAACAAATGCAAAAACAAGTCTCTGCTGCGCTGGAGCCCCCTGTGCAGTGTGGCACACTCGCTCTTCTAGGTGCAGCACCCCAGGGTGCTGGGGCCCAGCAGAGCCACAGCCTTGTCATCGCCAGCCTCCTCCCACACACCCCGAGGAGCTCTGCCACCGCCAGCCTACCCACACTGCGAGTTCACACCATGCGCTGGAGCGCTTGACTACCAGAAAACCAGCTGGTGTTTGTACAGATTTGTTTAATCATCTTTTAATAGCATGTACTTTAACTGTGCTAAAACACTTGAAGGGAACAAATACAGCATTTCCACTTTCTTCTATACCATCTGAGGGGACAGAATCAGCATTGTCGAAGTTTGTTGTTGCAGAATAAACCAAATGCTGAACATGCAATAGTGCATGAGTTTAGGCATCTTTCTACCCCAAACCCAACTGTAGTATACTTCTGACCAGATGAATTTGCTGGACTCATTCGTTATGCAAGAAAAAGTAAAAACGCTGTCCTACAAAGTGGGGTAACAGCCCACCCAATAATTAAGTCTTCCATCAACCTACTAACCCCCCAAGCAGTTCTGAAGTCACTTAAGTACAATTCCTTCCAAAGGAGCTTCATACCAGCCATCAACTGCAACTACTAAAGCTTAGCCCAAGATGTAGACTGGACTGGGCTAGCTGCAGCTGAGACCCGCAGGAAGAAACCTCAAGTGCCATGGGTTGGGTTTGGTGACCCCCTGAGGCAGGTTACATGAGTCACTCTTAGGTTTGTCTTGAACCCTTTACCACCAGCTACAGCAAGAAAATGTGGTGGAGAGCCAACAGGCTAACAGGGAAAGTAAACCTGCACTTAAAAATTAGGATTGTTAAGGAATATTCTTTAGCGTTCTTCGATACTAACACAAAGCCCCTGAAACGTCTAGTTTTGTTCTTAAGGGCAAGGATTCCCTCTCTCACAGGCAGCAGCTCCACACTGATGGCATTGCTGCCTCGCAGAAGGCACTCCAAGAAAAGCTAGGTTTAGGGCTAAGGGTTTTCATTGGTGGTTTGGTGACCATCTCTTCTCCAAACCTGGAAACCCAAGGGGTAGTTTAAACAAATTCTTAATCCTGGTATTAAGCATACTTATACCTCGACCTAGTATCTTGGCAAAAAGAAACTTAAGGCACTGTAACTATTACAAAGTCTTACTAGATGCACTTAGAAGCAAGCAACAGTTCATGTTGGCGCACTACAGCCTGTCCCACGTAGTGATGGACAGGGACAGCACCAGGTAACAATCACAGAGCACAGTTTCAGCCGCAATTTGAAAGCCCTACTTTTGACCAAGGCAGCTCCACCTGATCCTGACAGCAAACCACAGGAAACTGGGCTATTTTGAGTGCAATCTACTCTTGACACAATATATGGCAAGAAGCATACTATGAGGGCAGAGACAGGAGTGACACTTTTAAATCAAATAAAATAGTGTTTCATTGTCATTTATGTACTTCATCTGCATAAGCCTAACTGAAGCCAGACATTTCTCTTCTTGCCTTTCCCAGAATATATTGCAAGTTTCCAAGTTTTCTACTTCACTGGTGACAGTCCCTGACAGACTCAGGGTGACCGCCTTGCATTTTCCCCACAACATGTGAAGCCTTGTCAAAACAACCCAACTCTGCTCCCAAGGCCACTGCTGCAGAATTTATTTTTGTTTTATTTCAAGCGATTACCTCCCACATCTGGTTTCCCCAGAATTCTCCACTTTGCCTAATCTCTCCCTCCTCACACACCATTAAGGTGGGTACGCCTCTGTTTTGGAGCACAATCTCTAGCAGATACCTATTCAATAAGTGAAATAAAGTCGTGCAGTGCTCTCAGCATGGAAAAAGAGTAAAACCACTTAGCACAAGTTACAGAGCAGCCGCTTCTTGGCCCTGCTATGGACACTGCACTTAAACAGGTAACTGAGGAGATAACTGGACCTTTGATAAGAAGAGCCAGCCCTGTAATTGAAATTTCCATCATGGATTTCAGTATATTCAACTTCCACGCAGTTCAGTATCAAGAAGTGCATTTGCATATCCTGAAAGAAACAGCTTAAGTACAAAGCTGGAAGAAGAAATCCAAAAGGATGTATGATGTGTAGGATGGGAAACAGCTGACCTGCTATACAGAATATTAACAAGCTTTCAACAAGCTTTCATAACACTGAAGCTAAAAACTTGGTGATAGCTAAATCTGAATCTAATGCTTCAGAAAACTAAACAAAAATACAAGCTAGGCATTTCTTTGCCTATGACCTTTATATTTTTTACAAAGTTAACTGAGAAGGAGGAAAGTGTATAGGCAAATTCATTTACATAAACGTGGGCTTTTGAAAGATGCTGGATCAAAAAAAGTCCCTCTTTAAGGTAGGCTGCCCACTTCTTAGACTGAGCACTTACAGGAAGGACAACATCCACAATTTAAAGTTCTTAACATATAATGGAAATACTGTCACTAACCGAAAGAAATGTAGTTATCGTACTTTGCAATTTGTTATGCAAATCCAGTTCTTAAGCCTAATGCTAGAGCTTCTGAGCAAAACAGATCAGTGTCACACATTCATCTATATGAGGAGAGATCCATTTCCACAGCAGGCACACCAAGAACTCGACTCCCTCTGCCTCCCTGAACCGCACCACACGAGGTCCCGTACATCACACTGAAGTGCCAGTTATACCTCTATAGCTGCAGAGCCTAGCCTAAGCCACAAGAGCATTTTTAGACAACTACTCCAGTCAGGCACAGAGCTCTGGGGAAGGCAGAAGAGGAAAACAGTAGCATGTCCTATGCACACTGATGGTTCTGCATTCTTTCATGGTAAAAAGTCATCAGGCTACCAATCTTGGGATGAGCTCAGCTTCAAGCTGCTGCTGCAAACGTTAAGTCTCAGACATACTGGGCAGGATACTCATCTCTCATTAGGCTCAGCTATTCAGATCACCCCCACAGTACCTAGTTTGAATTTTTTGAATGAAATTATTATGGAAGTAGTTTTATCAACAAAGAGGACATGATGCTTTCATCCTGCATTTATAGAATGCTTGTTACAAAAGCAAAGTTGTATTAATAGGGACTGTTTATCTGTATCTAGAAGAGCATTTGGTGGAGCAGGAAGAAGTTACATCTTCAGCCCCAGGCACAAAAAAACTGCTAACAATGAAGAACCTCCTTCAGCAAAAAACTAACTTAGGAAAGACTTCATTTCCAGACAGCCAAACCAAGCTGCTGCAGTCTTCCCAAAAGAAAGAAGAGAAATTAGTTTGGTTCAAGATCAGAGGCAAAAGCATGATCTGAAAAAATACCCATATTTAATATCTAAGTTGGAAAAAAGGCCTGTCCCAGAGAGGCTGAAGTACACTTTGCAGTGCATTGAGGATGAAATAATCAACTATACATAGATTTTTAGATATCTGTAATGACTGCACCTCCTATGAGACACCTCTGAGTGTTTATTTTGAAGCGCGACTTCACAGCAATAATGTGTAATACAAAAAGTTCCTTCTTGCAGTTACAAGATTGACTCTGCAGTTTCTTTAAACACATATCAAGCATAAGGAAGTTTAGACATCAGAGTGCACTTCTGTGAAAAGCTGTAACCAAACAGCAGCAAGCACAGCTAAAGGAATTAAAATTGAAGAGCAGTCTCACGGCATTGCTGGTGTCACTGTATTAAGCCCAGAAACCTCAGATCCCCTGAGCCCAACGAGGCAAACACTGGACAGCCTGTGGGCCCAGAGAAAGTCAGCCTGCAACAAACATTCAGGGACCTCTCCAAGTCTGAGATGTTGATGTTGCCATGCCACTGTCATCTGGGCTACTAATTTAAAACTCTTATTTCAACTGACATTTGAGCTGAAAGAAAGCAGTTCCACTTCAGGCATTTAACCAACTCTCTCCAGTAGGACTGAATAAATACTTAACCAAACTTGTTAACAGTCATTAAAGGAGCTGGCTGAACACGCAGCAATTGTTTCTCCCAAGCAAGGAGACCACTCTGGTTGCAGTGGGAAGGTCATATGCCAGGTCTTGTTTTTCAGCTGATGCCCACTTGGCAGCATGGTAAAATACTCCAGCCTCTTGGCAGGCTTTCCCCACCTCACAGGTGTTCCTGACTCCCCTTTTGCCTAAGCCTCGTACATCCCAAAGCCTTCAGCTCAGTACCCTCTCCTCATCCCGAATGCAAGTTCAGCCTGCTGAAGTTCTGGCTTCTTCCACGTGACAGATCTGGGAAATGTTTCATCTTCCTCCATGTTTTCTAGAACGTCATGAATATTGGCTCTCACTTTTCATCTAACAACTCTTCCTATTATTACTCAATACCTGGAAAGTTTAGTATATGCAGAGCATTTCCAAGAAAGGATGATTGCTAGGTTTTAAACAACTCAGTACTCACATTGCTCTGAAGAGGAGTAAGTTACTGTCAACAAGATAAAAGCATAACTTGTACACAGAGATAAGCTGGAAATGATGGGTTTTCCTATTTCTCTCAGGTTTTTAATGCATTCTGGAAAGCCTGTTCAGCTGTGTCCAACGAGCCTCCCCTGCCAAGTGGGAATTTCCCTGCAGAGCACCAGCTTGTAAAACCAGCTGGTCCCACACAGGAACCATCTCTTGGTCCAAGCACTGCTCCCACATGAGCAGGAAGTTAAGAGTTCAGTGTTTCTTTATGAAGAGTCCTGACCACCACCACTTTCTGGGAGTTTCTGTTAAGCATGAAGTGCAGAGGGTCAAGCTCCATTTCAAACTGTCTACAGCCTCATGATCAGGGTCTCCAGTTCACTAACCAGACTGATTTTTCTCACCAGTATCTGTCTTCTAAAGCATTTGGTGGTGGTTCCTCGTAGTTAATTACAAAGATCAATTTCACATCATGCAAAGCTGAACAGAGTTTTTCACTTCACCACTGAGTTGTGACCATACAACAACTATACAGGCACTATACAGAGTTTCAAGAACACAGATAGGCACTTATGTATCATTTGCTTTTACTTCCATCCCTCATTTACACGTGGCTTAAAAAGCCAATTTTAGCTGTGCTTCATGAAGCAAATACAGTTGACAGGGCAGGGGGCTTATGGAGACTATTCTGGTACTGCACAATTCTATCGCCATTTTCAAATTTTATGTGTTCTCTTGTTACTGTAGGCTCAACTACTATTGCTAAAGTTTCTAGGTATTATTTATTCCTGTATTTGAAGTAGAGTTTCCACAGAATTCTCCAAGATCTATTATCAAGTCTTACAGTATCAGAAAGACCAAAGGGAATTATGTTTTTAAAGTACTGGTGTCCCTTTATTAAAGAAGTGGTTTGGTTGATCTTAAGTTCTTTATGCAATGTGGTTATTTTAACATAATGAAGAAACAAGCATGGAACAGTCAGCTCATCAAGACTAATGCTGCAGAACCAGTTTCCCCAAAAGAGAGAGCACAGCAGTGTTTCACAACATGGTGGGGAGGCTATACTCTCTTCTCTGGATTCACTCCAGTATAGGGAAAAGGGGTTCAACAATCATAGCATTTGCCTAAACCCAAACTCCCACTTTTATTTTTTTTGTGGAAGAAAGGCCTCATGGAACCACAGTTCCCACATTTACTGTACATTAACGATGCTCACTATGCAACCATAGGCTCTTTAGGAGCCAAAGGCAAGCCTAAAGCATTGCAAGCTCCCATTAATAAGGTACAGGGTATTAATTCTTTGGCAATGGGCTGTGTAAGTACAGATTTATGACGCAAATAGTCCACAAGGTGCTGGACTAACGATGGCTGGTGTCTTATCAGGTACCTCACCACCACCTTCACCCTAAGCCCCACCTCTGGCTTTAGGATTTTACTATCTCTTCTTCCTTAAAAAAATATTAAAGGGAAACCCAGTACCCTTATTCATTTTCACTTGTTGCAGGTATCTTGGTGTCACCTGATAGCAAGACTCGCACCGCTACATCCCTGCAGCGCAAGCAAATCGAGTTCTCCTTCTCCCAAGTAAATTTTCATCTGCTGGCCAGTGACACATGCCCTGCCTCTTGCACCTACCAGGCTGGGAGAGCAGAAATAGCCTTGTGGAGATGGCCCCACGGCCACTTGGGAACTGTGCTTTGAGAAGACTGAATGCCAAGAACCTTTTGGGATACACCCTTCTTCAGAAGGGTTAAGACACCAATATCTGTAACACTCGGACTCAACTGTCAGGCAAAGAAAAAAAATATCTGTATAAGAAATAAAGAAAACCAAAGGTATAGAACTGACTCCTTAAGCCAATAGTTAATATTTCAGAGCTTTGACAAGGCATGTGAGTTGCTGCAGAGTAGAAGAGAGATGACTGTTTGCCTTCAGATTCTACATCTTTTAGGTTTAGGTTACTCTACAAAAGAGGTACTTATATTTCCTATTAGACAATGCTACAAAGCCCAATTCCCATCACTCCACACTCTGGTTCAGACAGGGTTTACAGCGTAACTGAAAAGTAGGTTTTCTACGGAGCTATAATATTTTTCATTATTTACATTTTCATTACTCCTGGGAAGCTAAGAAAGGTGGCAGGATCTATCAGCCACACAACATCTAACTAAAGCCAATGCATGCTGGGTTTAGAGATGCCCAGCTGGTAACAAGATGGGGAGACAGTCTCCCAAGAGGACTTTAAGAAACCTCACTTAAAACAATGCAAGTAATTCAATATTACTAAGTTTTTACTTACTCCTCCTCCTACAAGAGGAAAGACTATGGCAGTGTTGGCAGTTCTCTAAAGTTACATACAGTCAGTACAGTCATTTCACTATAAAAATGAATTGGAACTCCAGTATTCTCTGTTCATAACAAGGATTTTTATAAAAACTTGTACTTACACAAACCCATTGATAGCCAAAACCTGATACTTTAAGCATTTGTACACAGGGAATGCTACCAAATGACCATACTTGGAGAGATCAGGAACAGTGTTCTAACCATTTACTGCACTCGTGGTTGGAGATCTGCAGAGTAAATAGGTGACTGGCCTTTTATTTATTTATTAATCATACTGTACAACATTAGCAATCAACCACTTCCTACTTGCAAGCTAATTTAGAAACCTTCTTATCTTAAAAACCAGATAACAAATATTACCCTTAAAGTGTAATGTAGCCAAGTTATTAACATTTAAGATGAAAAATGTATATTGATTTTCTATACCTAGGACACCATCACTGAAACAGACCTAAGCTCATGGGAACATGAGATACTAGTTTTTAGTGGCCTTTTCTCAGCCACTCCAGCCCTAGCTTGAAGGTTACCCAAAAAGGATAAGGACATTCTAATTTGTCTTTACAACACAGACATTTACTTATACTCATCTTTTCCCCCCCAGAAAGCTCCAGAGGCAAAACTAGCCAACCACGAAAGCATCAGAAGTCACAGATGCTGTAAGGATGCAGGAATGAAGCCTTGTGCTGGGAACCCCATTTGTATGCTCAGGTAGACACCTCCTCAGCCATCTGCAAGAAGACTTACATTAACCAGTTAATAAGAAATTTCAGCTATTTGAAGACATGTATTTAAGAAAACACTCTTTTTGTTAAATTGGCCTCACTTCTGACTGATCCCTGGCTTTACTACAGGTTTCTGGGAAGGCAAGACTTCAATTTCCATAGTAAAAAATGGGACAACTGAGTATGAACTATGCACAAGAATTCTCCAAGAGCAGGTCGTGACCTGGTATATTAAACTGTCTGATTCAGTTCAGCTTGAGAGTTTGTAGGCTGAGCTGTGTTGGCTGAGCCTCCACAGAGTCCATCACTATTTCTGTAATGCAGATGACAAACCTCTGCAGAGGAAGTAGGCAATTAGCTGGGAAAGCAACCTCTTCAACCGAGCTGCCAGAGCAGCTGGAGGCCTCAGCTTGTTTAACTGCTGAGAAAGCCACATGAACGACTCTTTCTGGAAGAGGAGGGTGTATAGCAAGATGGAGACATAATAGAGAACACACCAACTTCTACTGAGCATTTTTTAGATTGCTTAGGGATGTAAAGTTATAGGATAACAGAACAGAAGAGGAAAAATTAGTTATGTTCAGCTCTCTTGGTTCTGTACCTGTAACCTGTCAGAGCCAATGGGAAACTGCTCCTCTCCCATTAAAACAAAAAACCTCGAACCCTGTTCAGCCTTGGCCAGCAGAAGCTTACAGTTCACACCAGATGACAGAACCATCTCAGAAGCAGTGAGAAACATCACTAAATACCTCAACATGCCCTTCTGCAGGAACAGAAGTTTAAAGTGCAAGTTGTTAAATAATACAGAAAGCATTTAAGTAAAAACAAAGGCTTGTCTCAAAGCTACTCAAAGCTACATAGCTGATGAGCATAAATTCATATCCCCTGCACATCAGCCAAACAAAGAGAGCTAGAACATACCAGCATTTCTTACTAGTGCTTCTGGAGACTCCAGTGGGATTTACAACTGTAGCTTACAGTGTGCTGGCAACTCATATTTCTCACAAACCAACTTACCTGCATGCCAAGGCCACTACAAATACACAGCCTTGAACAGGCTTCTTCAGTTCAGAGCTCACTGGCCATGTCTTGATACCTTCTACAAGTGGTCCCATAATACTGAAGAAAATTTCAGGCTGCTCTTTCTAAAGGCCAGGATGACAACAGGAGACTGCCTGAAACCCACACTTTACATCACATGTCTGAGCACGGTCAGCAAAACTGACATTTTCACCACAGGGAGATAATTCCATAAGATGAATATGCTTTCATACTTAAACTGCTTTGTGGTATAATTATCGGACCCCAGCATAAGGCACCTTCTGATTTCAGCCTGAAAATAAGGCAAAAAACATCTTTCTGGCCATTAAAGGTGAACACCAGACCACAGAAAAGATACAGCAGCTGCCAAAATGCATGTTTTTCCACAGACACTGCTCAAGGAGAGGTGCTAACAGATTTAGAAAGCATTTCAGTTAGCACTTAAGTATATTTCAAGGCCATGTTAAACAGCTCAAGAACCTATGGCTTATACTAGCATTGCCACTAAAACTGCCCCATTCTTTTCCTGTCCATGATTACTGGCTCTCACTTCAGCAGAGACCTCAGCTCTGCTTGTAGAAGTATTCACAGAAGTTAAGCATGAACCAGTCTATCCGTAAAGAGAGACAGGCACAAGTAGAACACAGGACAGCTTTTCTCCCCCACAGCATGCCAGCCTAAATATTTGTGTAGCTACAGCTGTAGGATGCTACCACCTCTTTTTGCTCTCCTCCCACCACTTTAACCATCACAGAGGAGACACCTGAACATGTACATGGTTGCACATATTCAGCTTTCTAATTTTTACACAAAGAAGCTATCTACTTTAATAATAATAAAAATCTTCTTATACTTTCATAGTTTCCCAACTTACACTGAATCTTTATATTTACACTAAATCTTTAAATTCATATGTAAGTGATTGACTACTCCATGCTACCACTACCTGCTCTTCAAAGCGAAAAGAAAGGCAATTCTTTATATCACTCCACTTAACTCAAAAGGTGTTTATGGCTAGAATAGGTGCACTGAATTACATGGTTCTTACAGGTCAGCACTTTGCTGTAAAACATGATTTGTTAGCTATGTCACAGGTGACTGGGAAGATGCCCAGAGGCACATAAAGACGACTGTATCTAGCAACACTTTACAGACTAGTGATGATTAATCCATCTTTTCCCTGTCTTCTCATGTATAAAACCTTGGACCCTAGAGAATCGCAGAATTCAGTTAACAAACCAAGCTGACTGGAAATGTTTTGATGATTAGAATTAATTTCCCCATAATTAGTATTACAAAAGCATGCTGTTTCACGCATGCTTGTGATTAAGCAATTCAAGCAGCCTAGACGACCCTAACCCCAGCTTCCAAGAAAAACCACCCAGCGACCCTCATCTTTTTCAAGAATGAGCACAGTAGCTCCTATCAAGGATCAAAAGCCACAACCAGCTGCACGAGCCAGAGAGATGCTGTGCCCAGCACAAATCTCTAGCCAGAGTCCCCTCTGAACTGATCCCATGCTGTGGATGCAGGCAATTTATATGCACGCACATTGTAATTCCTAGCAGTAAGGTGAAGTGGTTATTTTTCAGTATCTACATACACACTTCAATCTAGTCTAAAAATACCTGGTGCAACTTACTGGGCTCCCTGCTTGACATTTTTCTGCCTAACCGTATGCTGGTAAGAAGCTCTAGGATGGGAACACGTTTTTGCCCGTGTGACTTAGACACCCAGGTTAAAAGTCTCCACATGCCACTAAGACATGCTATTCTCCTGGTTGTCAATGACAACACCAAACAGAAGCTTCAACACTTCTGTGTACACCTTGAGACAAAATCCACTGCAGGTTTCTGCTTTCTTTTTTGTTCTGACATGAGTTTCTATTGCCTCCCACATGAGATACACAGAGCTATATATAGATATAAATATATGTGTGACTATAGTGATGGCCGTATCACCAATCAAAGCAAAGAGGAGTTCTACCATTCTCATACCTGGGGAGCACATACACCAGCAATGCCCAGAGAAGCTGCTTTTCAGCATCTCAAGAGCACTGACAGTATTTGCTTATAGGCTGCCTGACATACAACTTGTCTGTAATTGTAAAAAACTGTGGACTAGCATTCATCACTGGAAGTTTGCTCCTGTGCCAAACAGCTGCTATTCTCCTGACTTTAATCACACCCCACAAAATGCTGGATCTCCAACCTAGTACATCTTACATGCAGTAGAATTAATCTACTTAATAATTGTTTTTTTATTTGCATTGGTCTTCACCTCATGCTCCAAACGCTTATCTGAGCACTCAGCAGCCATGCAGCTGCTTTTCACTTTCCTCAAGGATGTCTGCAGCTTCTCGTAAGCTACACGGCAGCACAGCTGCTTACACCTACGTACATTTTGTGAATAGCCCCTACAAAATCAGGTTTCTAATGAATTCCTGTGGCGAGCTGGGTTCAAGACATTACTAAATGCTCACACAAGAGAAAGTGAAGGAAAAAGAGGTCATTTTTCAGTGCAGTGAAAAAAAGAAAAGTCAGTCTTACCAGGTCTCTTTCTCAGGAAGTTGCCCAAGAATGCGATTACAACCACAAAAGACAAACCATATTCCGAATCATATGTAGGCATGAGAAAGGGGGAAAGAAATAAATCACACTAAGGCCTCTAATCCATAAACAGATATTCCCTAGTTTAATGGGAAAATTGACATTTTAACACCTATTTGTTAGCGCAATGGTTTCTCCGAAGGTATTTTTCTGCTAAGATCCTCCAACATTGAGCCAAAATATCAAGCACCATTTTCATCAAGAGACAAAGGGCTCTCTCGAGGCACACTCTGCATTTCCAAATCTTCCCAGAACTCTATACACGAAGCAGTATCATTCCAAAAGTGACCCGAGGTAAGAGTTTTGGCTAACCAGTTCTCCGCTTCAGCACACAACGTGATGCCACCAGCCCTATCCAAAACCTGTTACAGTACCAGAACATCACCCCTTCCTCCCCAAGCGGCAATGGCCGTGTTTCTCCCCCCATTACTCTATCATTGCCAAGAATATTTCAGTTACTAACTGAGTTACGGTTTATTACTTTTACTTAGCACAAGACCAGCAAGCTCTCTCTCACGGCAGACAAGAGACACAAACGAAAGCGAGCAACTTCCAGTTTCCAAGCTCTCCCAGCGCAGCCGATGCTCGGAAAGTGCCACCTCTCCCGCACCCGGGAGCGAAGCGTCTCCCGCGCCGCGCTGGCGATGCTGCTACCCGCGGGCTGCCAGCCTCAAAACCCGCTTCTTTGGGGGGAAAAACCCTCCCTGCTTTCAAAAAGCCAACACGCAGAAGAAACTCAGCGCGCCAGAAGCCCCGCTCCCGGCACAGCGCCCACGCACCCGGAGCTGGGAAACTTGTGAGAGCAGGTAACAGGCAGCGCACACCGAGGAGGCACCGGAGCGACCCCCGTGGCCTCTGGGCTGTCCGCAGCCCAACTTCGGGTTCTCCCCGCCCGCCTCCCGCCCCTCAGGGTGCTCGGCGGCCCCGCTCCCCCCCCCCGCCGCTCTCCGCCGGTGCCCACGGCTGCAGCC
>WEKY01057758.1:193076-257843 GCA_013390045.1 Picathartes gymnocephalus
GGGCCCGCCCAGGGCAGCGCTGCCCGTGGCCGGGAGCGGGGCGGGGGCGAAGCCCGGGGACGGTCTCGGCCTGAGCTCCGTTTCCGGGCGGGCTGTAGCCCTGGACCCCCATCGCCCAGGCCCAGGGATGCCCCGGGGAGCCTCCCCAGTCCCGCTGGCTCAGCGGGAGGCGCATCAGCCGTGTCGGGGAGAAGGGGAAGCCGAGGCGGCGGTGGAGGTGCCCACGGGCCGAGGCTTGACCCGGCAGGACGGCAGATCCAGGGGGTGGCGAGGCCAACTCCATGCGTCCCCTTCGTAGCAGTGGCGTAGTGGGAGATTGGGGAATTTCGGCCAAGGGACACTTCCCCTCTGCAGTCAGGCCTCCCCGTGTGCTCCCCACTGCACCCACGTCCTCACGAAGGGATGAGGAAATGCCTCGGCCTAGGACCTCCATCCCTTGTATGGCTCTGGGGTTTTAATCTGCACAAACAACTGGAGGGATCTGAGGGAGGGAAGTTGTTGCTGCTCCAGCATAACAGCACAGGTACAGCAGTGTGGCAGGACAGAAGTGTAAACCTGGGAAAACACGTTAACCTTAACACTGACTGACAGCTCTGAACTCCTTGACTGACAAAGCACAGGACTGCACTCTTTGTACAAAAACAGTAGTGCTGACAACTTCAGAAAAACCGGCAGTGTGTTGGTACGGCAGCAGACAGCGCTGCCTTGTTAAGTCATCATTCCTGCTCCCAGTTTCCAAAAAATTTTCATGCATGGCACAGTTCAGCTTTGAAGAAACAGGATGAGTATGCAATAAACCACATTTCTTCCCTCAGGAGTTTGGACTTCTCTGGATAAAAAATCAAAACCACCCATCCCCTGGCATGAGCCGGAGCAGCAGCGGTGGCAGTGGCTGTTGGTTTTAGGGTGGAGAGCCTTATGTCCATCGAGGTGGCTCTCTCAGTACAGGGATCTTGTGCCTGGGCAAAACTGAAATGATGGAAAGGATGAGAGAGGTGGCACAGCAAGGCAGTGCACGGAGGCAAGGAGCTCAACCTCAGCCAAGGCAGGGGGAATTAGGCTGAGATAAAGTGCTGGTGCCAAAAGGCTGGGCTGTCCAGGAATGGCTTCTTTATGGGCAGCGCCAGCTGAGGTGGACATTTGTTAGGCTATTTACTAACTAGCTCGATTTTTAAATTTTAATTAAAATTTAGCTTCTTTTCCCAAAATGTTTCATACCATCATTTCTATGCAAATTCATTTCTGAATTGAGAGTAGAGATTAATTAAGAAACAAAAAAACCCCACAAAAATACTCAACAGGCACCTTGTGTATGATTTTTCATATTAGACAACTCTTGGGTATCCATTTTCTCTCAGGGATGAAGGCAGAAAGCTGTGTAGACCATGTCACATCTCCTGCCCAACTGCTTAGCATCATGAAAACCACATGGGAGAGTACCACTGAATGATTTTAGGAGCATTTTGGTACAATCTGGCTTATTAAAAGGCAGCAGAAGAGCTAGACCCTGACTGGTTAGCTGAACGTATCTTGGAGCAGGAATCCTGGTTCTAGTCTGACATGCTGAAGACCTAAGCCAACAGCCAAGCCCCCAAACCCCCGTGGCTTGGATCTGAACCCAGCCTCTGCACGAACAGACTTTGTAGCCTGTCTCCAGTAGAAATGGGACAGGGATAAGGAAGCTGTGTTCCAAGCAAATTACATGAAATTGTCCAAGTTTTGATTCCACCCAGTTTGGACAGCACAGTTCCAGCTCAGTGAAACTGGAGCTAAAGAATAAAAGCCAAAAGTGCAGTTCCTCCCCTTATTTATTGCCACATAGCCCACAGCTCATTCAGTTCCTGGCTGTGGGCAATCACCTCCCACCCAGGCAAGAAGTCACTGTTCTATCTCCTTAGCAAGTGGTTTAAGCGATCAAATTTGTGCCCACTAAACAGTTAACTAGTCAGGCTTTTTAGAAAGAGTGAGGCACCACACCTACTAAGTACTTTGCATCAACAAAGAACTAACTTGTGGAAATCAGGCAAAAATAGCTGTAGTCAAGAGGAGTTTGAGGTGAAGCTGCCTGAGATTTGCCCACCCAACCAAACAGCTGCCAAAAGTGGAGTACTACCACCCCCTCCTTTTCCCCCTACCCTGCTCAAGGTCTCAGAGCCTCACCAGCTCTGCTGCTTGCCCAGTCCTTGGGTGAGACATCTCATCCTGGCAGGGGAAAAAGAAACAACAATGAGCCTTTTTTTCTGAATTTATTTTCTGATTCTTTTAGGTGGGACACACTTGGTTGCTACTGGAATTAATTTCATAGATAAGTACCTATGCACAGAGATGAAAGATGCGTACATGAAAGCAAAATTCACTGACAAGTTGCATGTGCTGTGAGGCTATACTTAAAAGCAGAGAGGTTCTTCAGATGGTATCTCACCTTAGAAAGGGCAGATTTCAAACCGTACACCACATTGCTAATGAGGATACAGGAAATCTCATCCATTTTTTCCACCTGATGCAAAACATTTCTTCCCACAAAGGGAAATGTTGATGTTTCCCTGTATGACTTGGGCTGAAAGAGGAAGCTGACAGGCAGAAAGTCACAGTGAAATAGAAAACCTGGCTCCAACGCAAACAAGCCTAAGCTTGACAAAGTAGGCTGTAGCTTTAACAAGAAGGTTAGGAGAAGACCAAGGCAGAGGCCCTTAAAGAAATCTGCAGCCTTTTGAGGCCAAAAATTTGAAAGTAACGTTTCTCAAGCAGTTCAGATAGGAAATCCTATATAAAAGGAAAAAAAAAAAAAAAAAAGAAATTTCCCAGTTCTCATCCATGTTTTATAAAGCTAAAGTAAAAAAAAATCATGGTAAAAGTGATAAGCCTAGAGAATTTATTGTTGCATGTATGGTTTTGACAGGTTGCCAAGAGAATGGTGCTGCTCTATGGAGAGGAGAAGAAATGACATTTTCTTTGCTTTAGATTGTTATAAAATTTTCAGTTCTTTACAAGCCCCCAGATGGTTTTTATAACCCCTTCAGGGGTTGCAACATATTGACTGAGAAATACCAATTTATATAGCAAACTGCACTCTCTTATTGCTGGCAAAAATTACTGCTTTGTATCTGTGTATACACACAGTGGCTGAATATAAATAAAAACCCAAAAATAATGAGATCTGAGGCAAAATCCACCACCTGGCAGTACATTAAGTTGGATGAAATTTCCCTAAATATACACTGGTGTAAATAAGAGGAATATTTGGCCCTTAATCTTTCAGATTAATTTGGGATTGAGGATTAAAAAGTTTGTACTCTGTTTCATCCTGCAAACAAGCAGACTGCCTTCATTCGTGTCAGAAATAGGGAAACGTTTCCAATCAACAATTCTTCCATTTTTATTGACTTTCATTGTGTTCATCTGAAGTGTTTTAACTGGGAAGTATTGGTGCCTTGGGACACAGTAGGCTTACAACAGAATCACCACAGCAGGTGGTGACCTTAGCACCGCAGGAGGAGCAACTCTGAAATCCTTTGCCTGTAATGAGCAAATAATTAGTGAAGTAAACAGAGTATCCAGTTTTTGGGTTTTATAGACCACTATACTCATCTGTATTTTGTACATTCATGAGCGTATAAGACAATTCTTACTGAATGGCGACCTCACAAAGAATGTCTAAATCCAGAGTGGACCATGAAGAGCTCATAGCCCTTGGGGGACTAAGCCTGAGCTTTTGCTCTTGCCCACACTCCTGTACAACTGGGCTGGTGGTTTGACTCACTGAGTGACTCCTGTCACTGCTGAGACTGCCTAGGTAGAAAATACCACAGTGCCTGGTGCTGTGCTCCAACACGCAGCTGGGGAGGAGGTAGCACCCCATTCTTCCTGTACCTCAGGGCTAGGTGGTCACTTAGAACACGGGGAGTGTGATTTTAATTCCACTGAAGGCAGAAGAGTTGCTGGTGTTCCCAGGAGAAGTCTCTGTCCACCCTATCTGAGGGTTTTCTGGAGAAAGAGATATTTTGGTGCCTTCCTACGTTGCATTAAAGAATTAAAAATGCATTTGAGCAGGCAGAAGGAAAGGAAGAACACGGCATTGTAGCTTCATATTAAGTCATCCTTTGGGAGGGTGGAGACTGCAGTTCTGCTCCTGGATTGCCAGGCAGAAAACTTTTGTATTTTACATTAGTCAGCCAGTGGAATAAAAATACATGAAGAACCCTTAGGGTGGGCAGAAAGTTTAACTGATATCCTTGTATCTCCTCTGCTCCTTTGCATTGCAATACCTCACTCTTCCTGGAGCTGAGCCTTAACCTGTGCCCTGTAGCTCTGCACGGGGAAAAGCAGATCTGCTGCACTAAACTTCTGGCAGTTTTCATTATGCAGATTTTGATCACAAACTTTCTCTGTCAAGGCACGCACACAGCTCCCAGCTCCTTCAGCCCCCGTCCGGCTGAAGCTGTCTCACGCTGATATTAAAGCAGCAGTGAGCTGCTTCCAGATTACCTTGGATTTGTGTGGATTTAGGGCTAAGTCCCATCAACGAAGCTGCTGCTTAAACTTTTGTGCACTGCGTTGAAGTTGTAGGACCCAAGTGAGCAGAGCTGGCGAGGTTTTAGTGTTGGTTCAACCATTCCTGAGCATTTGGACAGCTGTTAAAAGAGCAGGCAGCAGAACAGCTCCAGACCTGAAAGAAGGCAGCAAAGCAGCCTTGGCAGAGAGAAAAAAAGCACAGGCAAGGCAGCTGGCTCAGGGGAGGCAAGTGAGAGGAACGAGCCAAACGCACAAACAAAGCAAATGGCAGCCCTGAGGCTGGCCCAGGTCCTGGTGGGGCAGAGCCGAGCCCTGGCCAAGGCATGGCAGCTTCCCAAGGCCGAGACAGACGTATGTCGGCAACCGCGTCGGTGAGGGGGATGATCTGAATGAATGGCACCAGTTTTTGGCTGGAATTTGCCTGTTCCTTCAGGCTAGAAATGGTGCCATTTGCCATTGTAAATACCCTATTCAAAAACATGGTCTCTGTGGCACTCAGCTGAAGGACTAAAGATCTCATCTGCAACTCCTCAGTGCTAGGAAAAGCCAGCACTGCTGCATCAAGCCTAAATCAACTTCCCTAGTGTGGGCAGGATGTAGCGCTTAAACTCCTTTGACATGTATTTTCTAGAGACAAATGGCAATTCCCTCTGTGGCCCATCATTTACTATCTACATAAAAGCAGAAGGAGATTATTAGAGTGGGGAACTGCCCTGCTCTTGCTATATTTAGTGCCCTGTCAGCTCAGCCTATAACATTCTGCTATTCAGTTGTAAATAATACTCTGAGGAGGGGAATAAAATGAATATCAAACATGGAGCAGCTGGTACAGAAAAGCAGACAAAAGACCACAGGTCCAGAACTCACAGGAATAAACCTTCTACTTGGGTTTAAAAGCTGAAGGAGGCACTAATGGAGCTCATCACACCTCCTGCCCCACAGCTGGGAGTGACAGGGGGTTGCAGTCTTTAGGGTCTTCCAGCAGAAAGCTGAATGAATCAGTCTGGCTGGCTGGCTCCTTCTGCCTGGCACCTGCCAATATGGTCTGACGTGAAGGCTTCCAGCACTATACCTAAAGGAATTCTCACATTTATATTTCAAAGAGTTCTGGAAGGCTGCACATATTTCTTTTACATGTATGTATTTAAATCTATTCAGATTTGTTCCTCTTAAGAGTGAATTCCTCATCATGAATCATCATCGGGGCTTATTAGCTTAAACTCTACACAGCACACACTTGGAAGGAAAAAGACAAACTATATATATGCCCTGAATAATCCTGTAGTAGCTGGACATCTTACAGCAATAAATAGATTTTCTAGCAACAACCTTCTGAGATAAAGTGGAATATTCCCATTTTACAGAACAGTAATGGAGGTAAAGTGGTCAGTCCGTGTTCAGGAAATCTGTGGAAATGGCCCCAGATCTCTAGTACTTCAAAATCTTTGCTAACCCACAGGACCAGGTTCTTCTAAAACCAGATGGAAAAGCAATACATAAAGGAAAAAAAACAAAGAAAAGGGTTTGGTTTGGTTTGGTTTCTTGCCAATGAAGAGTAAAAGAAGAAAGCCATTAACACAGCATTTTCCCATGTGATTCAAATTAGGGCAGCCCAAAAGACAATTGTGCTTTTATTCTTTTTCAGTGGTATTTTCAAATTAGGGAAAGTTTGTGTTGTTCTTTTGCCATTCAACATACGTAAGTTGATTTTGGTTCTACCACCAGAATGATTCACTGCACTGAAGAAATTCAGAACACCCCCAGTAGAGGAAGTACATTACTAAATTTTAAATCTTGACCACATCAATACAGATTTTTCTGCGCCAGGAAACAATTTGTCTACAGTCTAGGGGAAATGCTCTCTAACAAATGAAAAATGAGTCTTGTATTGTAAATCCCACTTAAGTTCACTGGTTTGCTGGGGTTTTTTTGGTTTTTTTCATGAGTAAGAAATGAGTAAAAACAAACATCCTTTTGGATATGAACCAAAAAGACACATAAAACATTTGTCAGGCTTTTAGCCATAACCTACTTGGAGATCCACAGTCTCAGTGAGTTTTTGGTCATGCTCTTCAGGAAATACACAACACATAGTTTATTCAAGATAACTTAATGCAAACAGCTCAAGGCATTTTGGTTACAAGCTGTAGGTTTCTTTATTACTGACTCATTCTTCTGGATACCTGGCGCTGGCTCCGCATTCTGCCTGAGACAGATTTTTGTAGATTTTAGTTTCTTCACTTCCTTCAAACTGAAAAAGAAGAAAAGAGGTTATAAGGAAAATAAAGAAAAAAAAATTCACACACACAAGAATTTAAATCTTTCTCTTCACTGTTTTATGGCTTCTTTTGTCTGAAAACTCCCAAAATTCAATTTTTAAAATAAATATTTATGAAACAAGCATTTGCAAAATGCGCTTGCCTGCCAACTCCAGTGAATACTTACTGATTAACCATTTTTCTAAGACTACCTGAGTATTTTCATACTCTCAGCTCATAATACAGTTCAGTGCATTGCATTCTCTGACAGCTCACACTCTGAAGCAGCAGCACATGAAGGCGCTTTGCATTTGATTGAACAGAGTTTGAATCTGTTCTGTTCCATATGCTGAACAGTAAGACATGTTTGCGTAATCTATCTGCAGGAGTAAACCAAAAGGTCTGGAAGAAGGGACATTTGATATCATAAATTATGGGAAGCTGTAGAGGTGAGGCTTTTAGGACTATTTCCTGCATTTTATTGATAGGGAAACAATAAAAAGCTAATACTCTCTCCAGAGGTTTACAGATTAAGAATTCAGGTTTTTGGTTTGAGGTGGTTTTGTTGTGTTTTACCCACCTGCTCAAGTGACTTTTGGGGCTAACAATTACATTGTATCCTCTGAGGATAAGTTCTGATATTCAGCCCAAGAATATTAAATCAGTTTTGATTACTGTTTTCTTTCAGAGGCCTGTAGAGACGAACAAGGTCCAGGGTTTTGATTTCAACCTGCTTGGATGAAACAGGCTGCTGCTGAACCTGTTGGAGAAAGCAACCCATGGGCCTGCTCAGCCAGCAGGAAACACCGAAAGGACAAAGAGTCCAGGAGAGAAATGCTATGCCTGTGATTCCCCAAAGGTTCAAACCACCCTCTGGAATAATTAGCAGCTGCAGCCTGTAATCACTGGCCACTCAGGCAGGAAGGAAACCCAGCAGCAGCCAGGGCACAATGCAAATGTCCCTTGCTCCTGCCTGAGCCAACCTGGCTGCACTTTGTGCACCACGGCTTCCCCAAACATGGGACTTCCATCTTTCTCTTCCCACCATCTTCCCTCATTGCAGGGCAGCCAGACCTGACACCTCAGCCAGACTTTAGCATCTCACATTAGCCTGCCTCTTCCCTAAGGAAAAGCAGCTTCTGAGTTTGGAAGTGACACACAGGAAATCTTGCTTTGGTAGTTTTGCTAAAATAATGTGTAAGATGGCAGATAAAGAAGTCTTTGGGTAAAAGGAAAGGTTTTTTGCCTTTCCACTAATTAACACATTTCAGGTCTTGCTTTGAAAACCCTATTATTTTTTAGCAAGATATTTCTGGTCTCTTTTTTTTCCTGCTTGCACTTAAAAACTCTGATCATGCTAATGATCTTCATCTTCTGTGCCTTCTATAATGAACTCTCTAGGTCTCTAGGGCTTGGCAATTAAAATCCCAACTCTGGGTAAGGTGAGGTTTTATATATATGTGTGTGTGTATACATATATATATAAAAGTTTTATATATATAAAGCACCTACCATTATATTGATAAACATTCTTTTTCTATTTTCACCAATTTATTTCTCCACTCACCACCTCTGGTGTATTTGATGCCTCAGTGTCTTTCTTGGGTTTGCCCACTCCCTTCTGCATTCCAGCATGAGCTTCTTCCAGGAATCCACTCTGCCTGGGAGGAGAGATTCTTGCCTATGGTTCAGTCCAGACATCCCATTGAGTCAGTTTGTGCTGCAACAACAATAAAGACAGGATTAACTGGTTCAAAGCTTAAAGAATTAATCTGAGAGATGATGGGAAAGGTCCTTTCCCCTGTCCCCTCCTCAGAGCTGGAGTTCAAGCTAACAATTTCTTTAGTTTCTGAAGTTTGTGACATTCCATTTTCTGAAGGCAGAAGTAGACTGAATGGTTCACCATTCAAACTCATTCTTTGAGAAGAGGGTGGAGATTGTTTTAATAATGCCACACTATTTTGTGAATTAATGTCTTGATTTTCTGATGTACAAGAGCAGTCTGCTTTGCAGGAGTGGTATGTATGTGTTGTGGTTACAGGGAAAAATCACTTCTCAAACCATGACAGTATGTAATTAAAAAAAAAAAAAAAAGATGAGGTCAAATCTAATTCTTTCGATTCAGTTTCTACTGTGCTTTAGGAATAAAAGACCAACTACCTACTATCAGTCAGCCTATAAGAAAAGTTTAATATATTACAATACATGGTGAATATATAAAAACATATGACATCAATTTTGTTTGGGGATTGCATTGTTTCTTTGTTTGTTTGTAATTAAAAGGTAAGACCCAGCAGCACTATGGGAGACACTCTTAAAAAATAGAGAAACAGTAAGGTTCAGGAAATTTTTTACAACTACCAATAACAGAAAAAGCACCTTTAATCACAAAAAACATTTCTTTAGTACAAACAGCTAGAGTGAAGCTTAAATACGTTATGTCTGCTCAGGTCAGTGCTCGAAGGGAGTGATACCACAGGGGAAAAACAAAGGAAGTGGGGGACACACAGGATGCTGAAGTGTTTCCCAGGCCTCAGCAGTGCCATTCCCATGGTGTGTGGGTTTTGTGGACAGATGCAGCCCATGCTCTTGCCCTGTGGTTATCCTCCACAACTTCCCACCCACTTCATTTATTTCTGTCCCTTTTGGTGGCAGTGCCAGCTCAAACTCTGTCCAGGTGGCCAAGGTCAGCCTGTGCCACACACAAGATTGTCTCTGTCAGTCCCTTTCCCCACTGCAGCAGCACAAGCTTCTCTTTCTGAGGCTTCAGCAGATGGAGCCATCCATAAATCCTAGCACCACTAGGAAAGTGAGGGAAGATGCTCAGCCTGTCCCAGGCTGGTCACCTTTCACCATGCCAGAAGGTGGGAGGCTGGACAGTTGCACCAGCCAGTGGTTCCCTCTGTAAGTAATTATGCACACTGAAGTCATCGTGTGGGGCTGAACAGCTCTGGTGGAGCACATTTCCTTCCCAAGCCTGAACCTCTGGTTCATGCCAAGTACCAGGAGTATCCGTTCCTGCACAGAGGATGTTGCCACAGTGATCCATCTTGCTGTGGCTCCACAGAGAGTGACTGTCATCTCCACAGCTATCATAACAGTTCTGGGGGTGTGTTTCAGTCTCCAAGCTGTGTATGCTGTCTGCAGTCTGAAACCACATGTAAGCTGGTGGGCTCATGGACCAGTCTCAGAAAACCTCAGCTCTGCACCAAAGTCTCTCTCTCAGGGTCTTTCCTGGGTCAGCACCTTTCCACCTCAAACATACATAGCCCAGCAGACCAGAGAATAAAGCTACCCCTTAACCAAGACAGGACACAGTGAACCAGAGGCTATCCCACATCACCTCCTTCTAAAAGAAAAACTAACATGACTTTTTCTACTTCTGTTGTTGTGCTGGATTGATAGCTCTGCCTTCCTTGCTGTGCTTCAGTGTCATAAGAGAGGTCATAAATCAAGGTCCAAGTCCCCAAGCCTGCTCTGTGCCCATCACTGTCTGGATTACCCTGGCCACACAAGAATCCTTAAGAATCCTTTTTTTTTTTTTAAACTGGGCTGGGATGACCTATATTTTATTTGCAGATTTTGTTTTGTTGTAGTCCTGGCTGGCCTCCATCCACTTTTGCCAGCTAGGATTTTGCTGCTTTGTTTTCCAGTCGCACCATTTGGGCCCAGTGGATAAGCTGTTCAGTCAGAAAGCTCCCACACAGGCAGCAGCATCCTTGGCTCAGGCTTGCTCTTCCCCCTTGAGGCTTGACAACCCTTCAGAAATGATTCATGTGGTAGCCCCAATGCCCTCCCTTGAGATGACAGCACTCAGGAAAGCTGTCAGTGCTTGAGGAGAAAGGATCACCCCAGAAATGATGGCTCATTTCAGCTTATCTCCAGAGTCACTTACTCAAAGATCCTAAATACATGGATTAGGGCTTCTACCTTCATGAGTTCCTGGATAGTTGACACTGAGAGCTGTATTTCTGCAGTAGAATGTGTATGTCCCTCCCCTGAGTAACAATGCCATGAAGCAGCCAGTATCTACAGTTCATTTGGTGCACTCTGTGGTTCAGAGGTCATGGAGGGCCATATAAAACGTCTGCCCAGGTTCAAATAACTGCAGATAAGTCCCCTCACAGAGGATTCTCCTAACTGTGCCTGGAGGGCTAAGAGGCACATGGTGTGTGAAGCAACAGGAGTCAGACACCTTATGTTGCCTTGGCCTTATGTTATCAATCTCATGCCCTTTGGCTTCAGAGGAAGCTATTTTTAGCAATTCTATCATCAAGAAGGTCCAGGAAGGTAATCCAGATGGCAATGAGCTGCATAAAGCAAATTCAGGTTTCTGAGGAATTTCCCACTTTTTTCATACACTAGACCAAAGGTGGTGCCTTTATGCCTGCCCCTTGTGACTCGTATTTGTTCAGGCTGAACAATCATTGGTGTTAAATAAATGGCACATATCAAAGCACTGGTTTTAGTAATGTGTAAAACCAAGGCTGGGTATTAGGCCTAAAGTAGCTTTGAGAGAGCTCGGAGCACCAGCTTCTGACATCCATCCGTTTCTTCCAAGAGCACTTCAGAGTCCCTGTGCTTCTAGAGAAACCATTTCCCATTATCATGTCTGGCCAGCCCTGACCTCAGAGGTGCTCTGGACTTTACTTTCTTAGGGTTGCTGTTTCTGTCACAGAAGAGTTCCTGGTAGCTTGCCATCTCAATAAATCCTCACATATCCAATTTCTATAAACTTTTTCTCCATGTTAAGTGTTGAGCAATCTAATATTACATCATTTGTACTGAGTGTTCACTGTCATCAAAAGCAGAGAACTGCCTACTGGATATTATTTCCTTTCAGAGGCAAAACAAAGACATTTTTTACTAAGCCTGAGTGTTTCAGTCATATACAGTGAGTCTGACCCCAGCCTTTCACACACATGTAGAACCAGTGTCAGGCAGTCACCAAAGACCACAGAGCTCCCTCACCTTTCAGGAGTGGTCTGTTCTCACTTACAGAGCAACACAGGACAACTGAATTCCAGTTCAGCAGCATTTAGAGTCCAGTTTGCATGGAAATAAATAATTACCCAAGCATCAAAGGCAGAGAGTCAGAGCCCAGTATCCATACGCTGTATTTAAGATGCACGGAACCTTGCTGGTCTCTTGTTGTGGTCATTAGTATTGGCTCATTCTAAGATGCTGTTATTAAACAGCTTTAAGGTACATTACATCTCTGGTAATGACCCTCATACCTTCAAGACTCGATTTTCGAGTTCCCTGTTGGCACACACAGCATCCCTTGGCATTGGCATGGCAACTGTGTGCACAGAAGTGGCATCTGTGCACACACATGGCCAGCTACTTACCAGCTGGACTTGGACTGCACTCCCAGGTGGGGGACACAGATCCCTCAGAGCAGCTGACTCCTACTTTTATTAAGTTACTGTCAAATCTGTGCAGTACTAGAGCAGCAGGAGTTAAAAGTCCATTCCAAGCACCCAGCTCATGGATCACTCAAGCACTGCCAGCAGCTCCTTTGATTCTGCATCCATCTTTCCTAAACACGCTGCATTCAGCAATTCTCACCTCACACCTCAGGCTAAAACATTTCTTCTCTTGTACAACCCTCTTGCCAAGTATCCCTTATATTTTATTACCAACTCCTGTTATTTGGACTGTTATTCCCTTGGTATGACTGGCTGCCTCCCAACTGCCTCTGACACCAACAGAGATGCAGTGGGGGAAACAAAAGCAGCAGATGCTCTTGCTTCAGTCCCCACCACACTCACTGCTCCATCCCCAGACCTCGGTCCTCTCTCCATCCTTTCTGGATCTAGAGAGTGGGAGAACTGTCACTGCTAGCAAGTGGGATGCTGATAAATGTCATGTGCTTCTTAATTCTTCATAATAATCTCTGATGGAATGTTTTAAAAAAATCCAAAATCAAAACTAACCCCCCCAAAACAAACAAACAAACTAAAAAACAAACAAACAAACAAACAAAAACAACAAAAAAACCCCCAAAAAACCAAAACCAAAACAAAAACCCAAAAAACTTCACAAGCCAAACCAGCCAAATTCCATTGTCCTCAACAAATCTTGTCCTCAGGCTCTTAACATTTTGCCTTTTGGTGCCCATTTAGCATAGACTCCCTCAATGCTGGCAATGATCATGAATTTTGCTCTGTCTGACTGGAAATCTCTAAGCAGTCATTCGAATATCAGGCACTTTAAGATACATCATGACAGCACCATCTCTATTCACACTTCTCCAATATGCCCTTGATAAATCATCTACTATATTTTCAACTCCTTTTCTGGATTGGCATTCAAACCTTCACTTGGTATTTCTGGAGTGTTAACAGCTGTCTCCCTATTCCTGGTGAATACTTAGCGAAGGTTCTTGAAAATAATCTCAAACACCCAGTGATCTGTTCCTAGGGCTGCTCAAGTTTTCCATAGATGCACTGTGGACACCATGAGGGGCACTACTGTTACAGTCACTGCTTGTGACACTGGTATCTGGGTTTGCTAAACACTGCTTGAGATTAGAGATACACTTATAAGAGACAATGCAGAGGTGGGATGGGAAATAAGTTGCAACATAAAAAGAGCAGATGGGGAACTGAGGCGCGCTTGGCTTTCAACCAAATATGCAGAGCATGCTCTATATAAAATACGAGAGTAAAAGGAGGTGGCACGGAAAACCCTTAAATCTGTCAAAGGACAAAAGAATAACAATTCTGGGTTATTAACAATGGCCCATTTCACAACTCAGAAAAAAAAATAAAAAATCCAGTGGCCAAAGATTTAGCTAGTCCTTTGGGGGCTTGGGTTCAGCCCCTGACCTGTGAATAAACTTGCAGTGTAACATTTAGGAAATCACTTCATTTGCTTTCATCTACCTCCCTGTCTATAAAATGGGAATAGTGACATTTCTTTACTGTGGTGCCAGACAGCAAGAATTTGGAGCATGGAGGTGCTCAGATGTCACAGAGTCTACTACTGCTCCTAAAAAAGTTGAATATTCCTCATCTTTACGAGTGGTTTTTGATGTGCATGCAACAGAGGGTCCCTAGCAAAATGAAACAATTAGTTCTGTGACATTTTCAGCTGCCTAATGAGTTTCTCTTCTGCTTGTCACACAAGTATTTCAGAATTGGAGCCTGTGTTACCAGTTCTCAATATTTCATGCTTTTTCAGCCTGAAAGTCAACAGCTGTTTCAATATTGCAATTGGAGCCAACATATTCCATATAGACTTTCTTCAGTATGATGCCATTTTTTAAAACCTTTGCCATGCCTCTTTGCTTTTAATGGCTTGATCATGGCTACCTCTTCATTAGAAATCTGGCAGTTGAGTTTTTCTCCTACAAATGTGTGAACTGAGTTTGTTTTAATGTCAGTGAGAATAATTTCTCTGAAAACTCAGGTTTCTGTCCCAGCACTTTCCCCCTACTCTACCAAGCTGCACATCATGTGCTTGTTAGTCAGTTTTCCACAAAAATACCACAAAAGTCATGCAAAATACTGCTCTTTCCAGCCTTTCTACTTCTCTTTCTAGATTCAAGAAGTTATTATATTTATCACACATGTTATTGAAGGGCTCTTTTTTGGTCCAGACCTTGTTTCTTGGAGATGGTCCAGAAAAAATTTCCTTATGACAGCTCTATATGCTATTGTTTTTAGTATTATTCTCTCAAAAGTACTGTACTGAATTGAGGATAAACCTCCTTTTTACTCCTCCTGACAGAGTAAAAATCCATCTGGTGGGATCTGTACTCTGAAACTGGCCTTTCTCTCCTGTCCTGAACTAATCTCCCACTTACGTTCTCTGTCCTGACTTCACCAACCTTAGTGACAAGGCATGTAAGGGTCTTGCTTCCTGCTATTAGAAATAATTACAATGCCTGTATTGATTTTAAAATTAAACTGACACTATCTTTGTCACTCTACATAGATAAATATTCTTTTGAGCTTTTCATTCCTGCTGTGTTGCACATCCCACAAGAACGAGTCCCTTTATTTGTTGGAAGGACTCTCTGCAGCAGATCCATCTGTCCAGGGTTGGAACACACTTGCAGATTATTATCTCTGAAAAGCTTCCAGTCATATACTTTGGGCCACTTGAAACAGACTTTTTTTTTTTAAAATACAGTACTTAGGACAAAGGAAAATATCCTTTTTTGTTTGATAGTACTTGAAAGTACTATGAGGAAAATGGAAAAAATACCTCTTGTATGAGCCTTCCTTCACCTGCTGGATGCCTTTTTCCCTTGGTTCCTCTTTTCTGCTCATGGGGACCAAGCTCTTCCACTGGGTGAGCCCTCTCCTGCCACCCTGGGGTTCCAGGGGCACAGAGTCAGCACAGCACCAACAAAGGTGCTGCCAACAAAGAAAGCCATGGTGACCCACATCTTCCCAGGGCTCAGCCAGGCAGATCAAAGGGTTAAAAAATTGTGAGGGATGTCTCTGTGAGCCATGGAAAGGACTAAGAAAATGGAAACCAGCCGGAATTTAAACTGAGGACCTCATTCTTCTGCCATGCCATTCGGTTTCTTAATCAACTGGGGCCTTGTTTCACAGTCAGTCATCAGAGGCTTTAGAAAGTCGTTCAGACAAATCTGTAAGGGGACATCCACAAAGGATGTCTTTTCTGTGGCACTCTCTACCTAGAATATGCAATGCTGGGGACAGGGCTGCTCTCAGTGGTGCTTCTGTACCGTGGAGCACAATGCACAATGATGCTATAGGATACTTCCACTACTGAGCTCCTGCTTATTTAAATATGCATTTAATTAAGGAAAGTACTGTAGGAAATTAAGCAATGAGCTTTCCCAATGGTACTTCTCCTCCTTCCTAGGAGAAATCTTTCTCAGGTTTCGGAAGTGCTGCAGTCTGATTCAAGTCAGACCTTTCTTTCATTAGCTGTGCAGTCCTGTTGCTTACTAGATTTCTAGCTTCTAAGGAAACCGTTTCTTTCTTTTTTTTTCCTTCTCCACCTGGTAATGCTTTAAATGATTTCTGAGAACTACACTTTTATTTCTCATTATTATTGAGTCAGGAGAAAAAAAAAAATACCTCACATAATAGCAGAAATCTGATTATTCTGAGAAACTTTGAAATTCCCTTCTCCAGTGGTATTCTTTGATGTGCCTATTAAATAAATAATGATTTTTACATCTAAGGTATATCTTACAGTGCAAATATGCCATTATCCTCAGTGTAAAAACACTTTTCATTGTTAGCCATTGTAAACATGGGCTGAAGCTGTGATTTAGGAGTGCTTGAAGCTGACCTGCCCAGGTATGGGGGAGTGTAATTTTTTCACATTAGCAACTTGTGAAGGAGAAATGGGCCATGGAGACAGAGGCACTGCAACAGGGGGAGGGAAAGAAGAGGTTAGATCAAAACAGAAATGTCATGCAGGTGAAAAGAAACTAGCAGGCACTCTAAAGACAGAAACACATCCGATTAGAAACAGAATATGAGTCTTTTCATAAGATTTTTCAATCAAAGCCTCAGGCACTTTGTATGACAGCAGGAAATAGGATGACATTTCTGGAATGGTACAGAATTAAAAATAATAATCAAAAAGATCAGAGTTTACTGTAGAAGGAACTCACTAAAGACTTCAGCAGTGGTACATGCAGGACATTACTATGTAAAGCCACCTAAAGTAAGGTATTTTTATGTATTTACTTGGTGTGATAATGCTTTTATTGTTAAGTGTGCAGTCTGGAGTCCAGCACTGCTCAGTACCTGTTCAGCTCTCTCCAGGTCTGCCAGGACTTGTGCTCTGTGGCAGTGACTTGTTGCCCTCACCATGGCCCTGGGAGGCTGGGAAGTGCCTGATTTGCAGCCCGGGATGGAGCTGTGCTGCTGTGGGCAGGGGCAGCGCCAGGCTGCGCATCCTGAGCTGCCACAGAGGAGCTCTCGTAGAGCCCACAGGCTTTCGTGGGGAGGTCTGTTATCTGGGCACTGAGAGAGCCCCTAACCTCTCTTCATCATCTGACTTTCACCCACAACATCCTGGCCTGGGGAAGCCCCTCTGATGCCACACACAGTCCTGTGTTTGCATTGGTTTGGGTGCCTGGTGCTGGGCTGGTAGGCAGGACACTTGTGGAAATGCAAGGGGCTCCCAGCCCACCTGCCTGAGGTGGGCACCCACCTGGGCAGTCTTTAGCTGAGTGTGTCAGAGAACATCCCCTGCAGCACCACTCTGAGCCACGCATGTGGGACTCACAGCAGCAACACCCCAACACCGAGCACAGGGAGAGCAGAGTGGGCAGGACAGGGGAGGAGAAGCTGGAAAAAGAACTCCCATGTTTTTTCCTGCTTTTATCCATACTTTTATGTCCTGGTTTCTCTGAGGTTTTGCAGGGGTTTTTTCGGTTGGTTTGGGGTTTTTTTGTTTTGTTTTGTTTTCCTATGTTTTGTTTTAGTTTTTGCATCACAGATTAAACCCAGAAGTCTTCTCCTGTTTCTCACTTTCAGTTCCCACCTATGTCTTCCCAAAATTTCCCTGATCTGCTGCTCCTCCCAAAAGTTTTGTAACACCTTTTGTTACCACTCTGCAAGCACACTCATCAGACAGACTGGAAGAAGCAATCACCACAGGCTTCTCACCGCAGAGAAGCAATCTTGTGCTCTGGAAGCAAGGCCCCTTGCAACAGATTGCTGGAAACTGGGAACTTACCCTGGCAGAATGCTGCTCTTCCACTTGTTTCCCAAAACAAATGTCTATTTCCAGAAACCAGAGGTGATAAACCTGAGAAGTGTTTACACCTGGAATGGAAAACCTGTGTTAAAATGAAGGCATAAGAAGAGCAGTGATGAAAGGGTGTTTAGTTTGGGTTGTGTTCCCTCGCAGTGCTGTGTAAGCACTGAGCCCCAGCCCCTCTCCAACCCTTCCCATCCCTGTCCTGAAACAGGAGCAAGATATAGTAAAGGAAAAGGAAGAGAGCTGTGATCAGTAATAAAGTGAATGAGAGAGAGGGCGTTTATCTGGAAACCAGAGCTCCTTCCTGGCCTCCAGACTGTTCACCTGTATAAATGTATCAGCAAGCCCCATCAAACCACCTTTGGCTGGCTGGTTTCTACCAAGGGATATTTCCAGAAGAAGGCTCCTTGTTTTGCAGTTGTGCTTACTGGAACTTAGTGCAAGGCTCCGGGCTTTTTGTGCTTCCCATAAAGTAGCTAAGAGGAACTTTCTGATTTTTAGTCTCCTGAGCTGCTGGATCCAGTTCAGTCCTGAGCATTATTCACTTCTGTGCAGTCCAGTTTCTTTTTAGGCAATCCTAAAGTGAAGGCTAGCAAACAGAGCAGCATTTCTCCTTCAGCCCTACCAGATGGGGCCTCCTAGGTCAGGTTCTTGTATGCATAGTTATGGCCTGACACAAACTGAGCCTATGGTGAACATCATCTGGTTTGTACTGGGTGAACAACACAGTCCAAGAGTCAACCTACAGCTCGGGGACACCCAGAGGCAAGAGAAGAGAGAGGGTGGGAATGCACATGTGGGATATGAGGAGGCCACCTCTGTCAGAAGCAGCTTGCATTTAAATGGGACTAAGCTCATGAATTGACACCCTTTAGTTACACAGGATTTAGCTTCCAGGCCACTCTTAGTCATCACAGTTTGCAGCGTCCCTCCCCGAGGCTGCTCCACAAAGTGTGTGCCACAGCACACCATCATTTCCAGCACTTCTGCTCCCTTGTTTGGCCTGGAAGCTGATGGAAAGGTTTCTGCATGTCAGCCCCACTAGTTCCTTGCCAGTCAGGGCAGCCAAAGCTGTGCCTGCTGTGAAGACCCCTCCAACACTCCTCTCAGACTCAGGGATGCCGTAGCCAAGGGAAGCCTTGGCCCTGGGGTCTGTCCATGTCACAGCCCAGCAGCTGTACCTGCAGTGGGCCGGAGCGACCAGCTGAGATGACACTGCTGCTGCCCATCAGTCAGCATCAGCCCAGCTCCAGACAAGCATGTTTAGCATCTCCAGAGCAGGATGTGCTTATATCCTGGGCAGCACAAAAAGCCACAGACAGGTAAATTAACAGAGAACAAAAATTAGCTCCAGTCTGTGTGGCCTGGCAAATTGCAGTTGGTTTCATGATCTCAATTGAGTTCAAACAGGACAGCAGTTCCCAATACAACACAAGACTTAGGAAAAGCCTGGAACCTGGCACGGTGGGGATGGCAGCTCCTGCTGCCTCAGAGGATAAACTAATCAAATTACACAAGAGGAAGAAGGAGGCAGTGCTCAACTTTCACCTTTTCTGAACTGTTGCAATTTTTCCAGGAAGGGTGTTGGTTCTTTCAAGAAATCCAGTCGTCTCCTGTAGATTCACATAGTGAAAGTGCTTGCACGTACTTTTAAGACACAGCCATAGGCCACACATGTGGTTGTCAGCCCCACGTCTGCTGAACAGCCTTGCTTCTCCTTTTCTTTACATCTGTGGCAAGGCATGGTAACACTGTCCCAGTTCAGTAGAACCTGTGAGCATGCCGAGAGCTTCATCCAGCTTCTTGGGCTGCAATTCTGTCACTGGGCAAGTGAACCTAAAATCGATGTCACTCTGGTCCTCGCCTTGCCCTTGCACTGGCTGCATGCTCCCATCTCTCTTCCTTACATCCATGGTGATATTTATCTGACCTCTGGAACTGAGTGCAGCTCCAGCTGCCAGTTGGGCAGAAAACTAACTCCACAAGGAAAAAGGAATATGTTTTTGCTGGTTTAAATCATATCCATAAAACCAGAACTGATCTGAACCCTCTATAAGACAGTCTCAAATGGCAAATTACTGTAAATTTAGGCTCCTCTTGTATTTATCATTCTGCAAGATGTCAGATGTGTACCACAATCAGAGACAAATTTTTGGAAACATGAGTGTATCTAAAGACCTTGTTCTTCAGAAAGTCTTTTTATCTTAACTCAGGGGAAAAAAAACCCCCAAATCTGCTTCTAGGAATTTCTTTTTAGAAGCATTTTCAAGAGACAAAAACTTGCTAGACTATTACCCCCCCTCCCCAAACAATGAAAAACAAACAAAAAGAAAAAAAAAAAAGGAGAGAGAAGAAAGAAAATTTCAGTTGAAGAAGCAAAAATCTTGAATAATTTCTCATAGTCTTGTACTGGAATCCAATAAACACATTACCAAATTACACTGTATATTTTACTAGGCTAACTTATCTCTGTGTATATTAGAGGCACAGCATGAAGAAAAACAATAAAAAATATTAACCTCCTTTGTATAACTCAGTAGAGTTATAAAACATCTAATTGAATAAACTACATTTGACAAGAACAAATGGTGACATTTCCATGTAATGTTGTCTTTTTGGCTTCCTGACAAAGAAAAGCTTAAGGAACCATGAGTTTTGTCCTAAGGGCAAGTTCTTCTGCTTGTATCAACTCAGCAATCAATAATAAAGTATGAGCATAAGCACTTTAATTTATGAACTGTATACTTTGAGTGAGTTTAACAGTCTAATCTTACGCACATTGCTGTGAATGTTTATTTTTGTTGTACTGCATAGAACTGCTTAATAGAAAATACTGCAATAAAGCAGTAAAGCAGCCATATATGTAGAAAACCAGAAAAGGAATAATTAAGACATGGTGAAATTAACACTGTGCTGATTTCTTGTAAGCAGAAGAGCACCATTACATTGAGGGGGAGCAAAACCCCAAACAGGGAGCTTGCATTGTCATCTCTCAGCAGAAGAGCACCAGATGACCAGGCTTCTTCTTCCCTGACAATCATTTGTCACTCTTTCCCTCAAAGAGTAGAGTTCAACACTCCTGAATTTTGGTATTTGGCTTAGGTGCAGTTTTGTAGCCAGCTCCCAGTTCTGTCAGTGTGGCTTGTCCAGCATGTCCCCTCCGAATCACAACTCCAGTGGATCTGCCTGCTTGCATGAAGCCAGGAGGGGTCACATGTGTTGGTTTAAGCTGACCTAGAAAGGGCTTACCAACAATAACACTCATGTATAAAATATCACTCCCAATTGTCTCTGGGAATAAGGAGTGCACTTTTGTGAGTCTAGCTGTGGAGTGAATCACTGCTGTCCATTACTCACAGCTGAATTTGGATGTGACCTGTGCCTGGTGTTAGGGAGAGGGTGGGTTTTCCCACCAAGCTCTCATTCAGACCTGATAAGGATTTTCACAGTGTGTATTTATCCTGTCAAAAGCACACTCTTTTGCTTTGGACTATTGATGTTAGGCACAGATGGGCTTCTGGTTGCCATGCGGGTGATAAAGTTCCAGTGAGTTTCAGTTAATATTAAACAGAAAGTGGCTCAATCTGCATGTCTCTCTAGAAACAACAAACCAACCGTCTTGAGAATCAATGCTGATAATACTCTGAATGTGGAGCAAAAAAATAAACACAGCAACAAGGAGCACATGCCATGTGGTGACTCCAACAGCTGTTAAGAAACTGCAATATAATGCAACAGGAAAAGCAGGACATTTAAAAGAGAGCCAATTCTTCAGAACTGTGTTCTAATTAAGACCATGCATTAATTATCAGATTGCAGATCATCTATACATAGCCACAAGCTTTACTTGCCAAATCCATGTTCTGGTGTAGGTGAGCACCACAGGCAGGAGCAACACACAGGAAGAAGAGGCAGACCCAGGCCAGCTGCCACGTAGATCCTGGATGTCCGAGGAGCATTCAGGGGTTGGAAAGAGCCCTCTCACCCTCCTTTTGCAAGGGAACACAGGGCTGAGGCGAGACCACGTTTGCATTATTGGATGTGGGGGTTTTGTTCTTCTTGGCCTATGAAAACGTGATGAGACAAAGCAGCAGGCAAGGAGGTTAGTTTCGTAATTCTATCTCCACCCACATCATACCCAACGAAGAAAGGAGATACTTGCTTACTGAGCTGCTTCAAGCAAGGATAAAAAGTGCTGATGACCATGTGTGGGCTCAAATAGCTCACATGGACATTACCTTTCTCAGAGAAGTTTAACTTCCCAACATAGTTATGCAGTCAGTAATTAATAGAAAATCATATTATCTGGCATTTCTACACCAGCCAAACTGAGGTCTTTGATAGCCTGCTCTGTTTTATCAGTGCCAGCTTTCTTACTCTTAATTTATGGAGTAAAGGTTTTCAGGAAAGCCTAGAATTATGATCCCATCCAACCCAGAGTGGCCTGGGCTGGAAAGGATCCTAAAGACCATCTAAATTCCAACTCCTCTGCCTTGGGCAGGGACACTTTCCACTAGACCAGGTTGCTTAAAGTATATGGACAGTATATTTCTTAGCTCACTTTAGATTACCAGTAGCCTGACTTCTGCTAAGTGTTCAGCTAAAATAGATTTAATCAACTCATTAAAACAGAGGATTGTTTGAATCAAGACAGTTGGTGTGTCTCATCATACAAGCAGGATTCTCTTTTATTTAAACATGAGTGTGTGTATGTATACATGCAAGAAAATTTAAAAAAAATTGGTGTGTTTTAAACAAATTTAAAGCAAGCAAAACCCACAGGAGACAGAACCAGGAAAGACGCCTGTGGCTGGTTTTGGATCTTAACCAAGAGAAATGCATTTTGGCCTTAGTTCACCAGTGTGCTCATCCCAGAGAAGTCCATGTTACATCCTAAGCATGTCAGTGGAGGACAGCACAGATTTTGGACACAGGTGAAAGATAAAACATGTGCAAAACCACTGAAAAACTGGCAGTGCTGGGGCAAACCCTGGTTCAGGGCTGCTGCTGAGCCATAGAGGTTCCACCAACTCCTCTCAGGCTGGAGGCAGGCAGCCTACTCATTTCCTGGTGAGCAGGGCAGCATCTTCATTATCCCCATGCAAACACAGAGAGGGATATCACAAATTAACGTGGAATGTAGAAACAATTTGTGCATCACGTAGTAGAGTGAAGAAAAACAGTACATGAGTGATTGCAGTCCTCAAGGAAGGGAAAACAGAGAATGATGTTGTCAAAGCTTAAGTAAAACACAAATGAGAGTGTTTGTGTGTTCCCTCATCTGCAGTCTCAGCTCTCCAGCCAGCTTACACAGGCTCGCCCCTCACTATGGCAGTGAGACGAGAAAAACCATGTCCTCGGTTCAATATGCCATGATTTAATGCCCTAGAAATCAACTTAATTTTTAGTATTTTTTTTATAGTTTGCAATTTCAGTTGGACCCAGATCATTTTTTTCAAAAAGATCGTCACAGTTTTACCTTTTCTAGTAACAGTGGAGTTATTATGGATGCAAATTATCACATTATAGTCGTTGCCACGGAAATAAACTGCAATGTTATAAGCACAAAAATAAAGAGCCTGCTGCAAAAGAAGATGTGGCAGGCACAGCTTCAGGGAAGTGCTCTTTCAGTAGCAAATGATGAACCAATTGCACCAAACCTCTTGAGCTACAGGAGGTAACATAGCAGCCCCATTTTCCACGTTTATAGGACTGTGCATATTGCCTCAAGTCACTTTAGAAAAAGAGGGTCACCTATGTCATGGCTTGAGGTTAAAGGGTAGTCCTGTCATACCAGGAACTCATGTGGGACCTTCTGAAGGGTCTTGGCACTACAGCCTGTTCCTCCCATGCTGAAACACAATCCCAGCAGCACAGATGCCAAAAAACCAAGTCTCTTTTGCAGTGATAATGTGCATACATGAGCATGACTAAGACACCTTATAGCAGACCCATCCTTTCAGAATTTCCCCTTAGGCAGAAAGATTTCTCCACGGGCCATATCCTTTGAGCCTGTAGCCATGTGACATCAAAGAAATGTATGAGGGGACCAGAGTCTGATGTGATTTAGGGACCCATTTTAAAGGATGAAAAGAAAAAGTCATTAAAATCAGCACTGCTTAGTTACTCTTGCATGGTGAAGACAAAAAACACATGGACAAAAGAACCTCACAATCAACTAAGCACAGATTTTGAGAAGAGCCATCTCCTAACCTTGTTCAGAGGATCCAGCAGAGCACTGGGAACACCAAGCCCCCCAGACAGGCTGTGAGTGGAGGCAGCTGCTGTCACGGGCACATGCCTGGTACTCGGGTGGAAAGCACAGGAGTGGGTGGGTGAGGAGAACAACACTTACTGCAGAGAAGCCCCGACACCCAGGAGAGCTGGTTTGCATCCTGTGGAGTCTGACTCCAGAGCTGTGGGTGTAGCTGCTCTCCTGTGCCACCTGTTCACAGTGAGCAGTGGGTGCCTGGCTTTTCCAAAGTGCATATCTATGCCAGGGAGGGGACAGGGGACAATGGAATTAGAGGTGACATAAGCCCACTGCTCTCACCACGAACACCTTCGTTCAGTTAACAGAGACACAAAGGTTTCTATAGAGATTCTCAATGTTTTATTTTCTAATCGGCTTTTCTGGCCCCACCAGAGGAACCAAGAGGATCAGGCTTGCAGTGGCTCCCATCCACATCCCTGCCTTACTCGATGCTAACCCACCCTCTGCAGCTGGGATTCTGCCTAGCTTGGGCACAGCTGCAAGTCACCAGCCCTGGCCAGCTCCATCAGGCATCCTCCTCCGGGAAAAACTGCCTCCCTGGGAGGCACACGGGCAGGCACAGTGGGACAGAGCCAGTCCCCAGCTCCTGGAACATCCCGAGGCTGTCCTGGAAGTGGTGGGCACTGCCAGAGCCCACCTGCTCTCCATGCTGCGGGTGCACACAGAAAAACTCTGCTTTCCCAGTCTCAGGCAGACTCATGTCACAAACAGTCAATTAGCTTTGTGGAAGTTAAATAAACAGAGAGGAGATTATAACTGATTAACTGAAGGGCAGGAAACATGAGAAGCTGGTTTGCTAGAAAAAAAAGCTCTTGTGCTGCGATCTCCAGTAATTAGCAGCAATAAGACCTACAGAAATTTATGAGGGAAAAAACAATCCATGAACCCTTCCTGTTTAAATGTTCTCCTTTCACATTTTGCTTGGAAGGCTAACTAAAAACCCAAACACAGACTGAGTCTCAAATATGGAATAGATTCATATTCTGCAGCAGTCATATACTTGGATTTCAAAGCAAATGAATGTGTATCAATGCAAGTCCTGTTATTTTCTCCTCAAATTATGTATTTTGTTAAAACTATCAGATTGACAGCTCTATCCCTCCCTCCAAGCACCTGGAAGGCAGTTTGGTTATTGCTGGCAAATGCTGGAGGTGCTCCTTGGAGCACAGTTGAAGACTGAAGCCACTGGAGAGCCAAAGGCCTTTGCCAGGACTGACCAGTGAGATTCAGCAATAATTTAGCAATTCCAGCTCAGTGATGGCCTATGTGACCTGTTTGCCAGTCTGCAGTGGACCTGCTGTTGATTATGCAGAAGCCTACCTGGTTTCATTATCCTGGTTCAGAAGTGTCTTCCACCTGCCTCCTGGAGCAGCAGAGTCTCCCCGAGTCATGTAATGAAATCCTCAGGCAGAGCTGAAACCCTGACCTAGATTTCAATTGCTCTCCAAGCTGTATTTATGCATCTTCAGCATGGCTGTGTTTGCTCCCTTAAGTTGCAGACAAACTGCAAATTAAAGAGAGCCTTGCAGATTCACATCTGCTTTGCTGCCCTGGTTTTGCCTTTCTTTGTTGGATAACTCCAAAGATAACTTGAATCAAAACTGAGACTTGATCAAATTGGTTGCAAACCTTAGCATACTCTTGGAGAAGCAGCATGAGCAGGCCAGCAGTAATTTCATTGGGAGGGACAATGGCAGGTTTAATCCTGTCTGAATGCATAGAGCTTATTAGCATCGAGTTATTATTCTGCATTTTGGTGTGTCCCAGGCGCAATTACAGCTCCAGGATGCAGGTCTCTGCACGTGGCTAAGGATGGCAATTACACTCCAATACATAGGTGAAGGAAAGAAGTACTATTCTATTTCCCTAACAGTAAATTGCAAAAACTCAAGGTACATCTGTGTATCAATGCAAAGTAACATAAAGAAGCAGAGGTATGTGGCCTAATAGCTCTGGAGAGCCCATCAGCAACATTGCTGGGGTGTCCTGCCCCTTTCCAATACAGGGTAGCATTTGGGTATTTGGACCTGACTGCCAGAAATCATGAGCATCAGTCAGACACTTCCCCATCAGATATCATTCACTGCAGAGGATTCTGGAAAACCCTCAAGCACAGGGCAGCCCTTCTTCCCCTTCCAAAAACAATCAATCATGGATTTGGGGAAGAAAGAGCCCAAAGCCTGACCACCTTCCTTTACAGCATGTCACAGCTGTTGCTGTGCAGGAGCTGGGGAGGTTGTTAGCACCCACTAATATCTTGTGGGAAATGAGCAGATGAGAGATTTCCTTTGCTAATTTGCCACTTTTTCAAATGTGGAGCCCTTTTTCCAGGCTACAGTCACAGACACAGGAGGAACTGTTTGACACCTTGAGCAGTGATCTTGTAATTGCTTAAAAACCTGCCTGTGGACAAGCTGGAGGTCCCTGGCTGGGGCTGCTCCAGGGCAGACTGAGAGTGGGTATAAATGCTCTTTGGAGCCTGTTGAAGCCTTGTTCATATTAAAAAGCAAATGAATGGGTGACAATTAAAGTGGTGTATATTCATATTTTTTGTCTAAAAAGAGCTCTCCCACAATCCCACTCCACTTATTTCAGCAGAGCACTGAACTGCCATTAATTTACAGCCACCAGAAGAGAGAAGAAATTAGAGCATTTGACTTCTTTAAATAAATATTTTCTATTTTAGTGCCCAACGCTGCACTTCCTTCTCAGCCCAGGCAAGAGACATCAGCAAAGGTTGACAGTACATGCAAGGGTAAAAATACATTTTGAGAAATACCTGTCAGTGTTTGGATATTTGTGGAGATGCCACAAATGTGGCAAGGCCAGCCTGTCCCCCAAAAGATCTGTCACCCAGCAGGAGCTTCCCAGCACCCAGCCTGGTGGTGACACAGGTGGGAGGCACAGGTCCCACAGGTGTACATGGCAGCTGGGCAAGAGTTCTGCCCTTCTCAGCCCGTCAGTTTGCACTCAGAATAAGCTTGCTGAGGAAAAAAACCAACACGGCTAAGAGGTGGAACAGACTGGCAAAATCAAGGCTCTTTCCGCACTTGGAGTCAGGCAGGGCTAGAAGAGCTTTTAAGATGGAGAAGGGAATCTGGGTCAGTTTTGAATGCATGGGAAGCTGGAGGTAAAGCCTGAACTTCCTTTTCCCCTCTGGCTTTGTGTCTGTCAGGTACCACAGCTCTTGGCCCAGCCTGCTCTTTGTGCACACCAGTGGAGACCCCACAGAGCTCAGTTCAGCTCTGCGCTGCTCCCAGTGTCTTAAGGAGCCATGCCTGTGCCCAGGGACTAACCCTGGAATAAAGCCCTGCTCTGCTTTATGAAAAGTGAGAGAATGAGTGTTCAGATGAGCAGGAGGTGCTGCTCCCACCCTGCTGTAGGCTGCACCCCAACAAGCAGCCCCGTGCTGGGGCTCTGGCAACCACTTGGCCGCTCGGTGGCTCGCTCTGCTCTCATTCTGCCAAACGCTACCCCACAATAAAATGCTTTGGAGTGACACTGGCAGGGAAGGAGAGTGAGGGGAGCCAGCCCACCCCCTCTCATCACAACGCGCAGCTCTGCCAGACTGAGCAAACCCCAGAGCTCCTCCTGCTGTGGGAAGTGCTGTGAGCCTGTGGTGGAGCAACCTCCTCCTGGGCCTGGAGCTCCACAGCCATGATGATGTCCACCAGCCATGCTGACAGCTGGCCAAGAGGAGCAAAGCTTTGTCCAGCAAGGGACATTAGCTTTCCTTTCAACTGTTCCTGGAGGAAACGTTTGGACAGTGGTCCCCATAATGAGGGGGATATTACATTCCTGCTGTTCTGCAGAGGCTTGTGAAAGCCAGGCACTGCCTGGCACTGCACTGCCTGCAGCAGCTGGGGCCATTTCTACTCTGGCCCTTTTCCCCACAGATACATTCATGAAAATACCTCAGCTCCAAGCCCATTGCTGGCCCTGCTCGTGCAGCCCAAACACTGTCCTGCTGTTTTCAGTCGGGGCTGTCAATAACCCTTTTGCAGGATGAAGTCCTTGTCTCTGAAGCACTTGCATCAGTAGCCTCTTCTGTTCATTGTTAATCTCCAAAACATGACTGCAAAATGATACAGTTGGTTAAATGAGAAAATCTACTTTTTCCAGCCACCCTGATGGCACTCTCACGCTCCGTTGTGTTGGCCGTGACCATGTGCACTACAGCGCCCAGCAAATCTCCCTGTTTGGCCTTACCTCCACTGGTGTGACTTGCTTGTCAGGTTGTGTGCTGTGTCACCCACCCCATCCCACTTACTCAGCTCCAGTTTGTTTCTCTGCTCCTCCATATGGCTCAAATGAGGGCTCTGATGCTTATTAAAAAGAACTTTTAAATATATCTGGTTGAATTTACATCTTCAAAGGTCTCTGAGAAATGTTAATCTATATTTTGGAAAAAAATTTAAAAGTACATTTTTGAAACAGCTCCTGTTTCAGCATGTGGGATAAAAGATGAGGAAACAGAAGGCTGGACAGATGAGTGAGGTGTGGGAACCCATTTTCCCTCCTTTGGCACTTGGCTGGGGCAGTCACTGGTGGCTCATGGGCAGCTGTCCAGGCTTGGCTTTGCCTGGCACCCACAGGCAAGTCCAAGTGTGCGGGAAGAGATGGGATAGAATTGAGTTACAGGCTGTAGGACACACCTGCAGAACGCCATGGCAGCACAGAGAGGCACAGGGAGGGCACAGGGCAGCACAGAGAGGGACGTAGCTGTATTTACTCACAACTCCAGTACCTGCACAGTGCCAGGGAGGTGTGCTCAGGGGTGGGTGTGCAGTGCTCTGACAGCCTTCCCACACCCCACTGCCTCTCCCAGGGCAAGACCACCGTGCCAGGAGCCTTCCCTTAGCCAGGAGCCACTGTGGCATCGGTGGCTGCTCCCCCATCCTGGCAGGGCTGCCCTCCCTCACCAGTCCTGACAAATCCACTGGAAGGGGGCTCAGCTTTCCAATTAGAGCTGCCTGAGAAAAGCAGTATGAATGAACAACAAAGTACCAACCAGCAGCACTTGCAGATGCCCTAAAGGTGATACGGGTTCTTTTATGTTCTCCTAAATTAGATTCATGGGAATTCATTTGGCAATGCCAATACTGCAGGCTCAGGAGCACATCATCATTTATGTGCACATTAATATGGGTTTCAGTCTCTGTCACATTTAGTATCAGCAATTATTTCACATGTAGCTGTAGATCAGTTCCCTTTTGATCACAATCTGCCACCCTTTCCTACCATTCAAATTTATAGCAACATTGATGGCTCAAAAGTAATAGTGTTTACTGTGTACTGGGTTTCAATAAATTAGGAGGAAGCAACAGTTCCTAAACAAAGACTCCAGAAAGCACCAAAGATGAACTGAATGTAAGCTTTTTCACCCCGATTAACACATCCTTGTCTATTGGCAGAAAGTATCCATTGCAGCTGTGAGAAAATAATTCCACGGATTATGTTACATCAATTCAAAGTGAAATTCAAAGCCAAAGAGAAAGGAGAAAAGCATCCCCTGTGTTCTTACAGAAAATATCACTGCTTCAATTAGGTGCTACAGATGCTTGGAGTAAACATATTTTCCACTGGTTTTCTTAGAACCATACCCACTTAAATCTCCAATATTCTTCTGCATGTTCATTTCTCATCCCAGTTTAATACCACGCCTCTGGGTGTTAGTGGTTAAGGAGATACTGCCAAGCAATGCAAGCCAAGGAAAACTGGGATAAGAAGGGAAAATATGGCCTTTATACAGTAAATAAACTTTTCAGCCTTAATGTTGTGGCTGCTATCAGCATAACTCAGAGGGGAAAAAAAATAACCCAGTGCTAGTTGTACTTTTCAGTTCTTGGACCATGTGAATGTCCAGTCCTCCAGTTTTGAATCTGCTCCCAATCCAATGGAAATAATGCACACAACTGAGCATTCAAAGCCTCTAATCTTTGTGCAGAATCCCTGGGATTCAGAACAAAACCAAAACTAGATAAATCGACTTCTCAATATTTCAGTAAATATCATCCCCATTTTTCAGTAAAATCTCAAATTCTAGGAAATCTAGACATCCTTTTGATGTAACAAGCACGGAATTAAAATATTGAGTAATTAGTACAGTGAACTGCACATGAATTCATGTCACATATACATGGATTTCTTCAAAACAATAACCATAGTTAGCAGCTTTGTTGCATCCAAAATAGGAATGCTCTGGAAGATACACACCTCCTTTCCCACCAAAGTCCTTCCCAGAAAATTTTCAGCCCAAGTTACTACCATGCGTATCCTTCCCTTGCAAAAGTATGGGCAGAGGAAAAGAGGGGAAGAAATCACTGGGTTTATAGGTGTTATAAACTGCAGCTTACTTTAGAGCTAAAACATCCTGGCAGATGGTACCCAGCATCTGGGAGAATGCAAATACCCAGATATAAAATTGGTTTTCTTTATTCCTCTTTATTGGGACTCTATTTGGTTGCAGTGTATTGTGATAAGATCTATTTCCGATGCTTGTCTCTTAAATTTAAATCTCAAAGCAACCTTTATAAACATTACAACCTATCAGTTATTGCTGTAGTGCAGTATCATTGATCTGAATTCAAATCAGCGACAGTATGCATAAATATGTCACATAAAAATACATCTAACAACACTTTCCCAAACAAACATCTAAGAATTTTTTTAAGAGATGGGTGAGAAAGAAGAACAAATGGATTTCATTAGCATACCTCCTGAAAACAAACGGTTTGACCTTGTAGGAATAAAGGCAGGAACAGCTCCATTAGCCAAGTAAAACCCCCTAAAATTAGAAAGGTTGGCTGTTTGCGGGGCAAGAACCATGTCTCTTTATTCCCCCTTGACAGCAGCAGGCAGCACAAGCCATGGAGAGCTCTTCTCAGCCCCACAGTAACCCTGTGCCACACGGGCTCTGCCCACAGTCCCGGGGCAGCACGGGCAGGATGCCACAGCAGCGGCCCTCAGCCTGTCCCAGCCGGTCCCCAGGGAGCTGTGGGGGCCCCAGCGAGGTGCAGACCCGGGATGACACCGGGCTCCTGCCTGGGGAGCCCTGCTGGGCTGCAGCAGCACGGCAGGCTCCCCGCTCCTGCCTTGCCCTTTGCTGTAATTAGCTCTGTGTAAGTGGGAAAATCTGGGTTTACCCGCTCTGACTGCTGCTGCAGCTCCCCCAGTCCCCTAGGGATGCCACACAGATTTTGATTTTCACCAGTGGTGCTGGAAAACCACAGGACCTCTTTGTTTAGCATAGCAAGTCAAAGCTGTTCCTACCTGAAATACCGCAGGAGAAAACACCCAAAAGAAGGAGAGCTTCTTCCCAGCTCCAGCAGCATGCTGAGAACCTTCTGTGCCAACTTTCCCAGGGCTGAGGGAAGTGAGCAGCTCTATTTTGCTTGCTAAATTAGCAGCCAGGTTATCAAGGGTTATTTGCAACAGCTGTACACCTGAAAAACCTGGATAATATGCCCATCAGAGACCTGGGAGTAAGAGACCTGGAGGCACATGTCTTTTAAAGGTTGGATTTCTCTCTTCTTCTGCCATAAACACAGGTGAGAGTAGACAGGTGACAGGAGGATGCTGGTAAACACAACCTGCTGCAGAACCTGCAGATATCCGAGCTGTTATCAGAAATGTAGGGAATATTTTCTTCAAACCAAGTAAAGTCTAATCCTACCAGTTTGTTTCCGCAGCCCAATCCCCTCTGTAGTGCATTAGCAGCTCTTGCTCCAATGCCTTCCCTCCCTCACCACCACATCCATCTCTCAAGGTCTCTGTGGAGAGGCAGCATCACTCCTGTGCACAGGCTGAGGTGCTGCTCTTTGTGGAGAGGCTTCAGATTTCTTTCCTGTACCTGAAGGCCCTTCCTCCCCTTCTTCTGCCTGGTTGCTGGGCTGGCTCAGCTGCCTCCACCTGCCTCATTCCCCTGCTCTGGCCAGTCTCCAGCTTTCAGATTTGGATGGCAAGTGCCAGTCCCACACAGAAAGACTAATGAGAACCAGGGCTGTCACCCATTCCAGAGCATTCGGAAATCAAGTTGCTGCACTATTTATCTAATTCTGAACACCTCAGTTGGAATGGTTGATTGACCTTATTGCTGCCCTTGTGTTATTCGTAGTAGCTGTAGATTTCCTTCCTGCCCCCTCAGAACAGGGTGGTTCTCTCTTCCCCACAGTGGCATCTGTCTTGCCAGCTCCAACACTTTGCTGGGGATGCCCAGCACCAGGTCCACATGACCCCCAGCCAGTCCGGCGGAGGAATCTGCAGCCCCCCAGGTCATCCCTCGGTGCTGTCTCGGGGGTGTTGCTGTTCCCAAGGGTGTCACAAGCTGCAGTAAGCTAAAAGAGGTTTTTTACACTCCAGACCCACAATGGGACATTACTCTCCAGTGAGGTCAGGTGTTCTCCAGAAACTTCCCCTTGTCTTTGGCCAAGTGAATAGTTGCACGCACAGAAAAGAGAGGAGAGAGAAACTCCCTTTTGCAAATGTTAGTGTGGTCTGCAAGAAACTCATAGGCTGACAAGATAAAATGAGAGTGTGCTTTTAATAGCAAAAATATGTTTTCTTTGGCCTAAATGCAACCCAGGGTTTTCCAGCACTCAAACTTAAGCTAAAGAGATATTAATTATTTAATAAGCACAAAAAGAGACCTGAGGAAATGATTCCTCCTTCCTCCTATTCTGTGCGAGAAAGGAGGTACCCAGGTACAGCCAGCCCTGGGTCTGGTATCACAGAGGGATTTTTCATCTGTTCTGAAAACATGAGTTTTAATTTTCCCTTCATTTCCTTCCTGCTAACAACCTCCTTGGTGCACAAAGCCTGGGATTTTATCCATGTTCTCTTACCAGGAGCACAGCTTTGGGTGAGCCCAGTCTGATGTCCATTGCTCTGAAGGCAAACACTCACCCTCAGAGGTGCAGCTGGAATCCACCAAAAACTGACGCCAGAAATTTCAGTTCTTTATCTGGTGTCAGGATGGGGGTGTGGGGTAGAATAGCTCCTTTCTCAACACCAGGTAAATGCAGCTTGCCAGGAAGCTGGGAGGGTGCCACAGGGACCAGTGTTTATTGGAAATGACCTCCATCCCTGCTGTGCTGCCCTGGTGCCCAGACCCTGGTGCCCATGGGCTGGTCATCCTGGTCACACCTCTGGCCCTGCTGATTAGAAATACAGGCAATTAATCTCCTGCCTAAATTAACAGCAAATGCTTCCTGTCATGGCACAGGAACTGCTCCAAGGGGTTGTCCTGAGAAATTAACAGCTGTAACAATTTCCAGAAGCCATTGAGTGTACAGGCAATTCCCAAGGCAGATGATTCAGTGGATTCATCTTGTGTTTCATTCTCGGCCTCTCAGCCCCCGACACCAGAGCCCCCAGAAAAACCTTTTGCTTCAGCTTTTGCCCCGCAGCTGCCTGGCTTTACACCTGGTGTGAGACAGACACCGCTGGGAAGGCACAGGGGAGTTAATTCTTTCTGCACAGGGCAGGGAGCAGCACCCCCTGAACAAGCACCAATAATAAGTTGGTGTTGGCTTCTGCCAGGATTTTACCATCACCACCATCAGCCTTGTCGTGGATGTTTGTTGGCTGTGACATTTAATGCTGGCTGCATTTTTTTCACAAGAGTTTGCACAAGCTGGGACTACTTTAACTCAGTTCAAGAAACCCAAATCAAACCAAAATGAAAATGATCAGAAATCATTCAGATGAGTCTTTTCTTATTCTCATCTTTCAGGCTGTGTTGAATAATATTTTCTCCACACATAACTAGGGTGGAAACAATGTAGATTTGAGGAGGAGCCCTTAGATAAAGGTAAGACATGATGCAAAATACATACTTTGCAAGAGAAAGGAGCTGAAGTAGGGCACAATGATACAGGCAAAAGGGACACATTCCTCATCTCTCCCACAATTTTATAAGATCCTGTAAGTGAAGTTAGTTTTAAGAGCTGTCTGCAACTGGTCTTCCTAAGGAATTTTCGAGAGAAATCAGTAGAGCTTCAACCTGATGTTAACACTTCATATGGGAACTTACTTCATTTCCTGTGCAAAACTTCATTTCTATTCGTCCCTCCAAATGGAATGTGAGTGGGGTGATGCTGGGGTCTTCTTTTCACTCATTGGGCCAAGTTTGTTATCTTTGATGACTCAGGAGTAGGATTACTACTAAGGCGAAATAATCCAAATGTGTGCTGTAACGCAGCTTCTCCAAGCCATAGCAAACACCTTCGGGGTTGTTTTGGAATACATCAGTGCTGCAAAGCCCCCAGTGAAACCTCACATCACTCACAGCCAACACAACAGCAGCCCAGAAGAACTACAGGGGAACAATGAAGAGTCATTTCCTGCTTTTAGCACTGGGCAGAAATGTTCAGTCTTTACCTACTGCCCAGCAGCAGCCCTGTCACACAGAGAACAAGGTGGGGTGCCATTGCTTGATGCCATACCTTTCCAAGCAAGTCAGTGATATTTGGGTTCCTACACTCCTCCAAGCCAAGGTTCAGCACTTGTTTCTCACGTGCCCCATGGCCCCGTTGCCCAGCCATGCAGCCCCACAGTGCAGGGGAAATGCTTTCCACCTCGGCCAGGGACTGCAGCCAGCTGGGAGTCCCAGGCAAGGCCGTGTTCATGGGGGCAGAGGTGGTGATTAAATACAGCCTGTTGCTGTGATGCTCTGCAAGGTAGGAACTCTGCAGAGAAGTCAGAGCTGTGCTGCTGTCTTTAGCCAACAAATTGAACTGTTCTCTCTTCCAAACCCATGTGTTTTCTCTCCATTTAAAATTGCAGTGCTTCCTTTGAGGAAGATCTGATGACAGAAGAACAATCTGCCCTGGCCATTTCTGTTGCAACCCTTGGAAAACATTTTGGCTGTCTCTAGGGCCACTGTGTACCTGTGCTATTAAACCTGACTTACAACACCTTAAGGTGGGCCATGGGTGATGGTTCAAGAATCTCTGGGTTTTCCCATTAGTGAAAACTCTCCTTTTGTCCTAAAGCAGAACATAAAAGGTCATGGTTTTGCAATCTCCCTTGAAGTGTGGGAGCTCAGAACATTCTTGGCTTAAACCTTCTTTGTGGGGAATCAGCCAAATGCAGGTGCTGAGATGAGCAGCTGTGGAATTGGTTCAGAAGCCCCCTGCTCCTCACTGCAGAACAGAGGAGCTCCTGTAGAGAAGCTGCCCAGTGCAGTGAATCACTCACAGGACACTGCTCAGCTACCAGCCTTGAGCCACAGCGCTGGCCCACAGCCACTGTTGTAAAAGCAGACAAGTATCAGCATTTCATCAACACTTCCCAGAGGAAATGCCTCCTCCTCATTTCCTTGATAGAGAATTGAATTCCCCTGCTCCTCCAAATCAAGTGTTGGATTTTTCTTTCTTAAAAAATAAAAGAAATGCTATGTTTTACTAAAACCACATATTTGTCTCAGGAAATACTGAGGGGTAGTGAGGGCAACCTCCCAGCCAGCTCAGTGTTCTGTACAGCCTCTGCCACCAAAAGACACAGGCTTTCCAGTCAGGAGGTGTCTTTCCAGCCTGGTACACTGCACCTCGCTGCCTCACTGTCCTCAGAGCTTCAGCTGGGAAAAAGCACGGGAAACCTGTTACACCAGCACATGGGTATTTTGCTGTACTAAGGAAGGTCCATGACCACATTCAGAACATGAAAGGTACAGAAGTTTCTCAGAAGTTGTACAAAAACTTGTAAACAGAAAAAAACCCAACCAAACCAACTAACAAAAACAAACCAACAAAACCAACCAAACAAAAAACCCCAACCAACCAAACAAAACAAAAAAAAAACCCCTGAGTTTTGTTTCTTACTCACTTTGGTCACAAGAGACTAGATGTTTTCGGGCTGCTAGATAGAGAACTCAATAGCAAGTTCAGTTCAGTGTCAGCTGTGAGTCTGGAGTACAGGCATAAGGATGTAAGTGCTATGGACAAGATCACCTCATTTTTTCCAGATTAGGTGATGACTTGAACTCAAATACCTGCCACAGTTAAAAGCAGATCTTCTGGAAGAATGGAAGGCTCAGGCAAAGGGATATGGTGCTTATCCAGTTAGTAAAGACTGTCTTTTTAATACATTGCCAGACGTGTAAGAAAGAGCTAATTAAAAGGTTCTGTACACAACAGCAGTTTAGAAAAAAAATGGAATGGAAAAAGCTTTGTGAAAAAACTCTGACTTGTCAGTTGGAAAAACCTTGACTGTTTGACAGGTATGATGATGACTTCCAGAGATCAGTGATGGATGCTGAGTCATGGACATTTTGGCCAAAGAAGTGTTCTTACCAGCAACTCTTCTGGGAAGCCAGGGCCTTTATACATCTATAAACCTGTTGTGTTCTGCTACAGATATTGTCCTGCCAAGTGCATAGACAGTTAATTGCCAAACCTGCAACCACTCAGAACAAAATATGACCTTTGAAAAAGGTGATTTCAGGAGAAGTAACAAGGGAGAACATAGTAAATGTCTCCTTTGGAGTAGACTGCACCAATGCCATGAAGCCTGGAAGCTGATCTTTGCACTGAGAGCAGGAGCTTGGATTTATAAAGGCATAACAGCAGAAAGCAAGAGCCTCACAGACATATACTCCTAGGAGTGATGTGTGGTGAAACCTGTGCTAGCCCAAGCACAGCACGTGGAGCCTGCTGAGCCAGACTCTCTAGGACATTTCCTGACCTGTGTCTAAAAGCTGAACGTGCAGAACATCAGTTTTGCAGTATGTTAGTTGTACTTACTAAATAACTTTCTGTAACACATACAGATACCATCTTCTGTCACAGCCTAAAAAACACTTTAAACAACAGTTTCCTTAAAAATGAAACAAAAATTTATATCAAGCTGAGAGATGATGACAGACTTCTGTGGGATTAAGCAATTTCTCTCAGCATTTTTGTGGGTTTAACTAAACTGAGAGATTACAAGCAGAAAGGAAAGAACCACCCCCAGATTTTCCATTTTAAAAAAATAGTGAGGAAACATTCTGAAAGAACTATAGAAGATAAACAGCTATTAGACATGACGTACCATAGCCTTGACCTCCCACCAACAATTGTTATTCCCATTCAAATCAATTGCTGATACGGTTTTCTTCTCACCCAGCAGCTCCAGATGTTTTGTTCTGAGCATTCCTGCTTGCCAAAGGAGAGCATTCACAGGGAGCAAAGGAGAACACAGTAAAAAAAAACCAAAACAGTAAAACCTTTGGCTCTCTGAGCACCAAGAGCCCAGCCACAAATGCAGCATCTCTTCTAACAGCTCCTCAGTGCCAAGGCTGGCGCAGGCTAATCTCCTGGGAGGGCACAGCAGCTCCACACCATTGCCTGTTCCTACAGCCAGACTTAGGATAAGCTAGGCTGGGACAGGCCCATCACTCACCCTCTGAGAGGAACAGAAGCAGGACAAGCAGCACAGATACACAGGCTGCTTCTCCAGAGCGATTCAGGGAAGTTACAGTGAGTCACTCCCAGTCACAGAGGGAAAAAAACCCCTCTACACAGAGGTATTAAGAAGTCAGATGGATTGATTGCACCATCTTCATATTGGAAATCTCGGATTAAAGCACCTCACCCGCTGCTTCAGGAGCACTGTACAGTCCTCCAGACAGCAGAGATGGTCATTTTGAATGCACAACATGTATGATTGATAGAGAATAAACCTGAATCATGCTGGGTGCTGCTGTTAAAACAGTTAGGCTAAAGTGTAGTCATCTGACACAGAAAACCACATTGTAAAATTAGAGATGAAGCCTGCCAGGATGGATTTAGTTGTATTTATGAAGTGCCCATCAGTGATGTGGGTACCGTCCAAAACAATTAAACAATGTACTTGATTGCTAGAGGAAGGACCAAAGATCAGCTGAAGTTCACAGAGGAGCTTGTGCATTTTCACACAGACTAGAGCTAAGGTGTTCATGGAATGCACACCCTGTACACAGGTTGGAACTTCCAATGTGCTTTTCTAACACGTTATTATATCTTTTGGGGCATAAAAATTATGCACCAGAATTCATATTGCTGATTGGACCTGGAAACTCTGACAGGTTTGTAGTTCTGACACAACCTCCATGCTCCTGGTGCCCCCATTACCTCTGCCCAGGGATGCAGAGGGGAGAAATTCTGCCTCAAGCCTGGACAGCCCATTCCCCCCAGCCATCCCCTAGCTTTTTGCCAGACATTAGCAGTAGAGAGGTTTGGGCACTTTTTAGCTTTTCTGTCACCTTTACATGGTGACACAAGTCTGGGGATGTCTTTCATATTGCAGGGAGGAGATACTGTCCCCTGAGATAAATCTCCCTGCAAATGATGCTTACATACAACACGTGATTCTGCAAGTTAGCACAGCAGTTCTCCTCGAAAGTATGTCGGTGGGACAGGGTCTTCACAGATTAATCCTTGCTAGGACCTGAAAACTGCTAACTCTCTAATGCAGCAAATCGTAAATCAATACATTCTAGGATATTAAACCTGAAATAGAACAAAAAAAGGGAAGTAAATGGCAGTATCTTATGCAAACAAGAAAAGTCATGTACACAGATTTTCTAAGTGAGGCTGGGAAGTCAGATTTTACTTCTCTCTTAAGCTAGCAATAAAAAAGGAAAAATTCAAGTTTTCAGAGTTATTAGCTGCTTGTTACATGATCACCAAAGAGTTAAGTACCCAAAGCCTACAGTTCTTCCAGGGTGTTTTGCATTTTTCAGTCCTTAGACTGAGAGCCATTGAGCACATTACCACAGGCAAACCTCTCTCCAACCAGATGCCAGAGCCTGGGAGGCTTGGGCACTGCTGAGCCTGCTCTGGAGAGCTGGGACAGCAGCCAAGCCACACAGAAAAGGACAGCTCAGGTAACTTCTTACAGCAGCTATTTTTCTGCTTACTCTTCTGACTGCAGAGAAGCACATAAGCCAAAATGCAGCAGTGAAGCACATCTGAGTGCGTGGGAGGTCAGGCTGGGAGAGGGAAGGGGGCAGAAGGGGCGGTCCCGCAGAAGGGCTGAGTCACCTGGTGCTGGGGTTAGGGTCAGAGTAAAGCACTGCAGGACGGCGTCGGGAAAGGCTTGGAACACAATTGCCAAACCCTACTGCAGCCCAAGGACAACGTGCAGGGAGGGGAGGGGGACAGCCAGCAGCTCCAGGGGAGAACAGTGCCCAAAGCAACACCAGTGGCAGGTCTGGCCCTGCAACAGCAGAGTTTTGAGTTTCCTCTCATATGCAGAACATTTGGGTTATTATTTTCAGTTAAAAATAAGCGAGCTGTACTCACTCTATCAAGGACACTGCTCCTCTGACTGCTTTTCTGCACGGCACACTGGGCTGATTTAGAGGGCAAGAGAAACTGTGTTTGGAAACTCCAGTGTTCTGGGGGTTTGGCAGTGTGACAAAACTTCCTGATGAGAGGGACTCATGTAATGCCCTTTCCCTTGCTGTTCTCCTCGGCTCAGGCATCTGTAAGCACTTCTCTTTGGATCATCTGGGAAGTGACATATGGAAGAAGTTAGATTTTAAGTAGAGCTGACTCTGTTCAGGCACAAGATTGTTGGTAACCTGGATCTGAAGGGCCAGTTCTCTGTCAGTCCCCTGTGGAGGAACATTCAACAGATAAACTTTAATACGTAACAAAATCATGTGGGATTCACGAGCTTGGACATCATTAACAATCATTACTTCATCCTCTGCTACTACAGTTATGATGAGTAACTGAAGAGGATAAATTGCTGTTGAAATACTTGTGCAAAAAAAGAGCATGTACCCAAAGAACACGTACCCAAATACTGGATGTATTTTGCTTCTAATAATGTATTTATCAACCTGATTTTGCATGGCTCTGACTTCTGGTTATGTACAATCCAAGTGACTAAACATTATAATAGCAATTAGCAACTTGCACACAGCGAAAAAGAAAGGTGCTCCCAAGGGTTTCATGCCTGTCTCTGCTCTCTCTTTGAAGTGGTGAATGAGTTGCAAGTGGTGGTTGCTAAGAAAACAGAGACTAGTACTTATGCAAACTGTGATCAGCACTGCACCAGCCTGCCTTGTCCCTGTTTAAAGGAAAGGTCCATTATTTTCCCAAGGGAGCTATCCAGGCCAGCCCACGCTGCCCAGAGCAGGGCCAGGCAGTGAGGCAGGGGACTGGGTCTGAAATGCTAAAACCAAAATTAATCCAGAAGACTGTAGTCCTGTACTTGACAGTTAGTGGTACACAGGCCTGACCATGCTGACTACAGCAGAATCTCTTATCTTTCCAGACAGGTATTCTGCTGTATTCAAAGATGCTTTTCCATTCCCCATTATCTCACTCTTTCCCAGGACAATCCTCTTCTTTTACACAGGCAGGACCCACCATGTCAAAACACAGGAGCATGAAAAGCATCAGTTTAAAGTCACATCACAGCAGTGATTCTGAAAGATGCCTTGAATGCACAGACAGAGCCATCTTCTGCGATATGTGCATGGATTGAAGGCTCTCTGTGCTCTGCCAAAGAGCTCCAGACCCCAGAAGGATTCCTGTGGCAAAGCCTTGGCAAGTCAGAGAATATTCCCCTTCATTTTCCTCTCTCCATAAATTGGCCAAAGCCACCTCCTGCAGCTCAGGCCTCAGCAGAGCTGCTGGGCAGAGGGATTATTTCTTCCCAGGATTCTACACACCCATAACCCTCAGTGCTCTTTCCATTAACAAGGTTGAAAACCCCAAAAGCAAGCAAGGATGAAAACTCCGCAGCAGCACGTAATTTGGAATGCAGCCCTAGGCTCATGCCCATCTTTGTGTGCCTCTGTTCCAGTCCCACTGGAAATTTGTGGAGTTTGCTCAGAAATGGAGTGCCAGTCAGGCTTTGGCTTCTCTTGAGTCGATGAGGATGCAGAGCTACTTCTGCCTCATGACACAGTCTAACCTCTTCCCTCTTTGCCTAAGTAGTTTATACAATTACGCCCCAAAATACAAGTTTTGGCATAAGAACAAGAGCAGATATTAAAATAGTATTTAATAAAAGATTTAAAATGAAACCGCTGGCTGTCTACTACTCTAATTCTCTCCCTGCATTTAAAATTTAACCCGGGGCAGAATTATTATAGCTTTCTTTTAAATGATTTTGTGGAGAATTAAAGATACAGGTTAGTACCATGCCATTGGGCAGTATGCCCCCCTCAATCACAAAGAGAAATTTAGTGGTGGCATCACCTCACATCACCCCTGTGTTAGAAATTGATGCAGCAAGAAACTCACAGAGCAGCTGGCAGAAGGGAGGGGGAGATGCAGACAAGTAAGAAGCCTCTCATCATTTCAAAGCAGGTTCTGCTGTACCAGAGGATGTAATAAAGCAAGGTGAGTGTTTCACTTTCCCTCCTGGGGTACCAGGGTGAATTTTCTCACTGTGAAAGAGTGAAGAAGCTCCAGCAGCAACAGAGTTAAACAAGTTTTCCAGGCTTACATACCGTTACCTCTGGTGAAAGGAACATAACATGGACTTGGGCAGCAATTAACAACCCTCCTTCCCAAGTGTCCTAGGCCTTACTCAGGACTGCCCAGTGACTGTGCTTAGTGACATGTGCACAACACAGACAAGCCCTGGCACACTGTGCTTTAAACCTGCTTATCTCACTGGTGTCAGCAGCACATGCTGCAGGACCATCCCTGCCTGGGCATCCCAGAGTGCATATTGTCAGGAAAAGAAGCACCTGGAAAGGAGTTTAGAGGTAGGCACTTTTTAAAGGCATTTTCTTTACTACCTTTTAAAGAAAATCAAGTGCTTCTTGCCCTCCAGAGGAACCCAAGAGCTGGATAAGCATGGGTGCCAGGGCATAACAAGCATTTATTTTTAAATACATTGCAGGTTTTGTCTGTGTTTGGAGGAGGAGGCATGCCTAGCAGACAGCAGAACAAGAACCACACTGGGGAAAGAGAATAATGTTCAAATTATATGGGGGGAGAGGGAGAGGAGGAAGAAGAATTGATTTTCTGCAGTCTGAAGGTGCTTGGCCCAGAAACTACAAGCCTGAGAACAAGAAAACACTAATTATTTTTTTTAATACATATTTCAAAGTATCTGTCATTTAAACTCACCCAACATATTTATATTACACTGCTTTTCTTTTCTTGGAGACTTGGTATTTAAAATGTTAATTGGAGACTAAAGAACACCCTTAAGGAAACAGATTTGCTGGCATTTCTAGCTGGATATGTACAGATCATAGCTTTGAAAGGTTGGGGTCTTGGGCTGTTTTGGTTTTTTTTCCCCTAAAAAGAAAGTAAAAAATTGCTTACATTTTCATTGCTGAAACTGTGTTTCCTCTGAATACCTTCCCACCCACATTATAAAGAAAAAGTGGAAGATTTGAAAGTTTGAGAGTTTGGCTTTTCAGTGACCAAGGCTGGAAGGATTTCAAAGGCTTCCAACTTCAAAAATGCAGTGGTGCCCAAATACCATATTGACATAAGCTGCAGGTTCTGGCTTTCAGAAGTGTCTACACTCCTTGTCCTTTGCTAGAGGTAGCTACATTAATCCTTCTTATAAGGACTGCACCAAGAAATGAGGTTTTATGGAATAATCTCACCTTAAAAGCAGAGAGGACGGGAGGTCTGACATACAGAGCTTTGTTGTGAGCTGCTCTTGGAGCTTTCCAAGTGAGGTGGAAGAGCAACACTGGGGCAGGCAAAGAGCCCAGAGGCAGACACTGCTTCACCGACCACAGCCTGGAAAACTTTTCTATCTAAAACTTTAATTTCTAATTTGTTATAACCTCTGATAAATGGCAGTTAGATTTATGCACACTGCAGCTCCTAATGCATTCTTGCAAATGTAATTTACTCATTTTTCAGTTGACCTGCTTCAAGTCAAGCCTGGTATTAAAGAAATCATTCAAAAGGCACTACAAGCTCTGTGCTATATGCTAAACACTTACTAGTGCGTGCCCCCTGAAAAGCAGGAGTTGGAAAGAGAAACTCGATAGCATTCTGCTTTAATTCCTGATGAAGTTGCAGCCAAGCTGGCATGCAGGCAGCATGCTCTGGTTGGTGGCCCTGTGCCTGGCCAGCTGCTCCCTCCCTGCTCTCAGGCCTCCCAGGTAGCTGCACCCACAACTGCCTCCTGCTTTCTGCCTCCAAACCTCCCCTTTCCAGGTGCCTGTAGAAGTTGCAGAACTGAAATCAATCAACTTGAGTTTTTTTTTTTTTTCACCCATGCTAGATGTTTCCCTGAGGCTGAGATTTTCCAAGAAGATTTTAATGGAAATGTTTGCATCAAGAATAGGAAGGAAAAGGAAAAATCCTCATTTTGGCTCAGTGAAAACCTGGCAGAAATTTATCCAGATGTGGAGCAATGCTTTGGCATGATGGAAGGGTGGTCTCAGCAGCCTTCAGTGTCTCTGTATCTGCTGCAATTGGAGCATGTCCTGTGCCACTGCAGACAGACACCCTGTGAGACATGGGGAGAGATGGGGTTGAGGAGGAGAAGTTAGGTACACAGAGATGAGAAGGAAAGCAGCATATCACAGGGATAACAGCTGGGATGAGAGGGTTGAGAGGAGCGATCACCACTGCAAATCTCCCCAAAGACAGAGACAGTTTTGGAAGTGGCTGTCTCACAGCTGCCCAAGGACCCGGGGAAGGAGCACACACCCATCCTTGCAGAAGAAAAACACTGGGAGCCTTCTGCTGCTGCTGAGGATTCCAGTCCTCGGAAGGATGGTGGGAAGAAACAAGATATACAGAGCATATAAACCGCATTTCTGACTGTGGGGTTGAGACTGTGCCTGAGCAACACCCTGGGAAGGGAAGTGAGAGCTGAGGAGCCTCTGTGGAGCCTGGAGCTGGAGGAGAGCCTGCTGGACCGTCCCGTGGAAACTCAGCTCAGGCTCTCCCGAGCCACAGGCTCGCTCTGGCTCCTGTCCAGCGCTGGCAGCTGCACCGGGGATGGGAAGAGCAGCACAGAGCACGTGCTCGCTCCCTGTTGGACCTTCCATCTGCACTGCCTGAGCTCTGCCCGTGCTTGGCATCGCCAGCAGCAGCCGGCAGAGACACACTGGGAGCTTTGGAGGAGGGAGGGCAGCTTTGTCCAACTTGCAGGATGTTCAAAACCTGCAGGCAGGCAGCCCAGCAGCGAGCAGAGGGAGGGGCCAGCCCTCTGTCGTGGCTGTGTTCTCCTGCAAGCACAGCAAGGCCCTGCTGCCTGTGTCAGGCTTCACCGTGAAGGTGACGGCAGGTCATTTTGTATCCTCCTGCACTCTGTCCATGCCCCTCAATCTTTATGGCATTTATAGGAGAACAAAACTGCCAGTGGCATCCGAGGTCACAGCCTGCATGAAGTCCTAGAGCTGCCTCTGATGCCCGAGTGTGCTCACAGCACTTCAGTGCTTTTATGCTGAATGTGGAAATAATTTCAATAACAGACAGCTCCACACAGACTTACTCCCAGCACAGCCTGCTGCCTGCCTGCAAAAGCAGCTCCATGAACAGGATTGAATTCGGGGGATACCCCAGTCTGAATCTGGAAATCGTTGGCCCTGAAGCATCAGGACAATTCAGTTCACATCAACACCACAACCCTGCTGGATGGCAGCTTGCCAGTCTCTCATTTCCTGACTGCTGCTGCTCAGGACTGCAGGGGGGCTGTGGTGCCGGACTGTGTCCCACAGGGAGGAGGAAGGGGAAGGCATGGCCCAGCAAACCCCCCAGAACAACCCCTGCAGCAGGGAGAGAACTGCAGCTGCTGCCAGCTAACCCTGAGAGTGTCCTGAGAACACCGAGGGACATTGCAAAGAGCTGGTGCTCATCTGGCAAGGGCACAGAGACATCCCCTCCCTGCTGAGCTCTCCCTGATGCCCAGCCTAAGCCACCGGCTGTCATTTTGACATTGGAAACCACGTGCTTGCCATCAGCTGCTGTGGGTGTGCAGGAGCACCTTTGCGGGTGTGCAGAGCAGCTCCTTTTGTCAGGCACAGCTCCTGCCGTGTGCCCAGAGCAGTGACCACAGGCAGAGCCAGCACAGCCCTCCCTGGCTACCGAGGCCACCCTGCTGCTGTCCCAGTCTCCTGCAGTCACCAGGCTGGCTTCTGCTCAGCCCCAGCTCGCGCTTCAGCCACGGAGACTAAAATCTCACAGAAAATACAGCTCCTCTGCAGTAAGCAAGGATGTTGTGCAACAGCCTGTGTATGGTTCTGAACAAAGGATATTTTGTTGGGGGGGTTTTATGGGGCATTAACATGGGAAAGCAGCTTAACACTGACTTAACTATTCCAAAAGTATTTTGTTTAGTTCTCCAATCAAACTTAGTATTTGTATCAAAATTGACTTATTACAAAGCCCATGGCATAATCATAATTCTCAAAGGATATGACCTGCCAAAATCTTTCCAGAGAGCCTTCTGTGCTTGCCACGAGCTCCAACCCTAGCACAAGCCAGCGAGCTGTGGATGACAAGCTGCAAGGGTACACACTCCCAGCTGCCTGTGAGATGCCAGCTGGTCCCCTGGGTGATTAACCACGTGCAGAACACAGGTACCTGATGGGGTTTCAGGCACAGTGTGCACAGTGGCAAAGGACCCCAGAATTCCCAGCACGAAGCAGTGAAGCTCTGCTTGGTAACCTGAGGCACACAAGGCACCTGTGTATTGCTGAGTGGGAAAATGCCAGAGGCCTGGATCTATCTACAAGGTCTTCTCAGGCAGAGAAGAAGCTCTGAAGATGGCATCTAAACAGAGCCTGGAGACAAACAACACCTCTGAGACCAGAGAGGCCAAAGAAGGCAGAGCAGCTGTTTCTTGTTCAAGTGGCTCAACAGGCTTCACAGCATCCTGTGCCACTCAGCACAGCATGGGCAAACCACATGCCTAAAGGGGCAAAAGGTGGGCAGGTTCCTAAAACAGCACAGGGATAGCAGTGAAGTGGTGGGGCTTTGTCAGGAAGAGGGCTACAGGGAACTCCTGCCCAGTGGAGTGCTGGTGGAGGGGTGTAAAATTCTTTCAACTCCTATAAAAAGTATTTAAAAATCACAATATTCAGACTCACCTTCACAAAGGAAAAAAAAAAACGTCCAAAGGGATTTTTGCAGCCCAGCATAAGGAAGGGCAATGGGTGCACTGTAACTTTACAGGCAGGTATTAGCATTATATTTCCAATAAATATTGTCCCAAGAGCCTTTCAAAATGATAGGAGGTTTACAATAACACTGTGACCCTGCTAACTGCAGGACGGTTCCTCCCAGCTTCCCATCAGAGACCTGAGAAAGAAATTATCCTCACAAAAAGATCATTACTGTGAGCTCACATAATCCCACTTTTAATCAAATGATAATTTAAGTGTAAGTTCCACTTCATGCATTTAGAAAAACATTCCTATTAAAGCCTCAACCTCAAAAAAAGATCATTCCCACAGTTGTCATTTAACAAGGCAGGAAAAAGAAACCAGTACAGTTTACACAGCTATTTATCTTCCTCCGAAAAAGATGAATTTTATATAACATTAGAATCTCATATAGTAGTTACAGAGCCCAAAAGGGAAACTATAGCAGATAGAACACACAGAGATATTTAAGCCTAATTTTTTTTCCTTTTGGAAGATAAACCTATACCATGACTATTCTGTTAACAGTCTTCCTTGAGTAATGTACTAACAAACAATTGCTTTGAAACCATAACTCCTGTGAAGTTTTAGAGACCTGAGTTGCTCCTTACTGACAAAAATGTGAAAATTGGAATATTGACAGGAACATCAAGAGAGCTGAAATTCATTAGCATGAAATTCACATCAAATGCAAGGAGAAAACTGAAATAAATGCCCTCGGAAGTTTCAGAGCTCTCAGTAAAAGCCAAGACATTCGACCCACAGCTCGCGCAGGATGCACTGTTAGCTGCAGACACCATGGGCCGCTTCATCAGCTGGTGTATCATAGCAGATATGATGAGCTGGCTCATTATTCCTGCTAAATTATGCATGCTGGATTGGAGAGGGAGAGGATCGGGGTGGGTCAGGAGTGAAATCAGAAATCATTCCATTTCATCCTGTGCCAGATCTCTGGAAAAGCTTCGGTAGCTGCTGCTGGCAGCAGGCAGTGCACAGGCTGTGCAGGCAGGTGTTCCCTCACACAGCTATTCCCCTTTCACCTCTGATTGCCCTGCTTGTTAACAGTAGGGATGGATCAGAACGATGCATCTGTGTCCTCTATAGTGAGCTGGAGAAAGTCCTCTGTATTAATCCACATTATCACAGTGATCCAAAATTGTCTGGCTTAATCAGGAAGGAGCAAACGCTTTGGGGCCCAGCAGAGCAGGAGTCCTCCCTCCGAGCAGCAGGACTGCTGCCTGCACCCAGCTGGGCACAAGAGGGAGAAGAACTGAATTCTCCTGTCATTTAGCACCTTCACATCAAAGTGTGTGAACAACAGGCACACAGGAAGGCTGGGCTGGCTCCTCCTCTGCACAGCCATAGTGGAGTGTCAGGAAAGGTTCAAAGATGTGTGCTGGAGGGAAAAACACAAACAACCCGTATATTTTATACATATATATGATGCTGCTCTGACTTATAAAAATGCATAAGTATTCAAACCCTTGAAACAGCCTGACAGACAGGCTCTCGCTTCCCAACCATCCCTAGCTTTGTGCTGAGGGATGCAGGGATTTCCATACTGAACTGGATATTCCAGTTCCTCTGAAGACCAGCCCAAAATAGATTTCAAGGCATTTGCTTATTTTAATTCATATGCAAGCCCATCCCACAGGGAAAATTCTTCCTTTTGGAGATGCTTATCTGGTGGCTGGGTATTTAGTCTTAAAAGGACTGAGTCCCAGAGGAGCAGTTCCCAAAGGCCTGGGATGCAGTGGCTCCCAGCAGACCACCCAGCAGAGGCAGGCACCCCAGGTGCCGTGAGCAGGCTGGGTGGCAGGCCACAGGAGCTGCTGGAAAGCCATTTGGTGACTTCCCATCCCTTTTCCCAGCCCCACACGGTGCTGGCACACTGGGTTTGCAAGCAGGCCTGGGCAGCACAGCTACAGAAGGTGCTGGCAGAGGTGGAGCCACCAGCCCTGGCAAAGCAGCCCCGCAGCCTGGGCTGCTGGCAGAGCAGGGATGGCCATGGATCACCTGGCAGCAGGAGCTCACACAGGCCCTGGGAATCCTGCCAGCAGCCCCAGGAGCTCTGCTCACCCCTGGGCATCGGGGACAGCAGCTAAGTGCTCCTTATCAGTGCTGGGAAGATACAGCAGGATGAGAGCAGAATAACAAAAGCCCTGAGACGTGATTTATGGAGAGAAAAAATAAACTTAGTATTAGTTTCCAATGGCATTTAAGTTTGAGAGGCCAGCCAAAACTTCATTTTTTTTTACAAAAAAGAAATCTACTTCACTGAAATACTCTTTCCTACAGGGACTTCTCTGTGTTGTGCTTAGGCAGTGTTATAGCAGTAAACAGGCATCCTTGCCTTAAGGGACTGCAGATACTGCCAAAGCAGGCAACATTTTAAACCTACAATAACCTTTCACTAATTGCAGAAGTCAAGCCAGACAGCCCAAACAGGCACAGAGCTGGGAGAGCACTTCAAGGAAGAGTGACACAGCATGGGCTTTTACCCAGGCACTGCTGCCAGCTGGCTTACAGAGAAAATTTACATCACCCTAAAGCCCAGAAACTGCCTTCGAAAAACTAACTGGCTCCTCAAATGCTCATACAGTTAATGGTTTGTGAACTGGAGCCAATACATGATTTCCCAGCCTCCCCAACAAACGGTGGGGATCAAGAGGAACACAGAGATGCAGCCCCTGACATGGAGAGAAATGTTTCTGCACTGACCCCCAGGGAATGCTTGGGGGGAACCTGTTTCAGAGGAAGGGGTTCCTCTGACCCACAGCACACATGCTGAGAAGTGGTAAAATTATGCCAGGAAGCAAGAAGGCAAATGCCTCTTTCTAATCAGTCCTCCCCCTCCCGAGACTTGAGTTTTGCAGAGGACTGGAGCATGTTGGGGAAGCTGCTGAGCTTTGCTCGTGTGTTGCCCATGGCTTTTCACGGATGAATATCAATGGTAGCTCATTGAACATCAGCTCTGTTATGGGGTTCCTGTATTAACAGCTCCAGGATAGCCACTGGAATATTTTAAGTGGGTTGGAAAGCACATTTCTACTCCAGAGATCAAAAGTCTCTATGGGTGATCCAAACAGTGGCATTTAATGCAGGTGCTTTTGACAGCCCAGGAGCAAGGCCCTGTGGCTGGGAGGAGACCTGGGCTCCCTTCAGGGCCCATGCAGCAGCCCTGGGGTGAGACCATGGCATAAAGTCCAGCCCACTCCAAGCCTTCCTTCCCAAAGCCTTTGTGGGGCTGTGGACCAAGGCCTTTTCACCTGGCTCACATACTAGAGTGGCTCAGACAGTTAATTTTAAACCTAGTCAATTTTTAGAGTTACTGTTTATGAGCCAAGAGGATTTAATTCGAAATCCTACATTGTTGGTTTTTAAAAAAAAAAAATTGAATTGAGAGCAGCCTCCCCCCAGCCTGGTCCACAACACTTTCCCTGGAGATGCTCAACTGAAAGGCTCTGGAACTCATCACCATACCATCTGCCTCTCTCTGAGAGGTGATCAATCATCCTGAAAGTTTAAACACCCACAGTGCCTGATCTATTATAGTGTTCAAATCCACCTATTTTAAACAATGAAAGGGAGGACATGCTGTCCCCTTATGGCAGTCAAGCCCCAGCTTCCATGTCTGCCAAGCTATAAAACCCCAATGTTTCCTAGTTTTTGCAGTCAGCACTAAGACAGGGAATCTTGTTAGGACAGACAGGCAGACAGAGATGGAGTGCTGTGTGTGACACCACCCTGTAACAGGGCTGCAGGAGCATCCCAGCACATGGACCTGAGGAGGGATGGGCACTCCCCTAACTGCCTTCCCTCTGCCCACATGCAGAAACTTTGCCTGGGATTGAAGAGCAAAACTAATGCCTCATCCTACCATGGTCAGCTCTGGAGGTGCACAAAGGGCTCCTTCTCCATAGGACAAAGGTAAATTCAGAAGTCAGTGGAAATCAAACAGGTACTGATGGCTCCACTCCCCTCTGCTAGGAGCAGGCTGGGCCAGACCTACAACACAGCTTTATCCATCCCAAAGGAACAGTGGCCAATCTACAGAAAAAGTGCATAGAAACTCATTTTCCTTGTGCTGTCTGCAAGCTCTGGTATTGCACAATGTGGCTGTTTTGGTCCACATGAAATCACTGCCTGAGAACAGGAGTGGTCCCCAATGCTACTGAGGGTGGCTCTGCTCTGCCCTGCGTGGCTCAGGGCACAGGATGGCTCTTGCCAAGGAAAGGGCAGAGGCCACAGTTCTGGTCCCCTTGGGTCCCCCTGTCCTGTACAGCCCTTTGTGTCCAAGAGGCATCATTGGCCTGCCAAGGTGGGGATGTACAGAGACCAAGGAACCCAAAGGAGCTTGCCAGGAGAGCAGCAGCCAGCCCTGTAATCCTGCTGGCATCTCTGTCAACAGCAGCACATTGCTTCTATGGTTTGGGCTTGGGACACACTGTGCAAGCCATCAGTGCAGGCACTGCTGTGTGAAATACCAGGGGAGATGGTACAAAGCATTTACTATATCTGTTCCTAGCAGATGAGTAGCCAGACTATTGACAGAGATCAATTGAGTATAGAAGTTCCTATAACGACCCCAGATGACACATGCTGTCATCACTGGCTTAGAACAAGTCCTGATCAAAAAGTCACTGTTTGTCCAGACTGGCAACAAACTGTTTGTTTTCTTAAACAAGAACACCAGGTAGTCCACAAGTTCATGATTCATTCTTCACCACAAAGATCTCCACCCCAAGTTCGTCTAACAGACAGCTACTTACTGACCTGCTAAAACCCTTTCCTTAGCTTACTTGGAGGCACCAACCAGATTCATTGTGCTGATCTTCATCTACAAGGATGTGCTTAAAGACAGATTAGATGTGGCACTCAGTGCCATGGTCTAATCGAGGTGTTGGGGCATTGGTTGGACTTGGTGATCTTAGAGGTCTCTTCCAACCTAGTCATTCTGTGATTCTGTGATTCTGTGATTCTGTGAAGGAGAAACAGCTGGAGCAGCTGAGGGTTCTGCTCATCACTTCACAGTCCGAGCTCCTGGATGTGGTTCTCCCATGTTGGAAATGAGCTGTAGCTATGCAGGCTGCAATTCTAGAAAACAGGTGGAGGTTCAAAAAAGCCCCACAAGATGGTCTCAATTGGAGCTTAATAGGAAAGGAAGTAATTTATGGTACTGTTATGGAGTGCATATGCAGTATCTAAGAGTTTAAGGACTCTTGAGAGTGGTGAAAAATAATTCAGGCATACTTACAGACAAGCCTTCCCTAAAATCCAGTGAGCCTTGTTATGATAGGGACAAAAAAAAGAAAATGGAGTGGTCAGGGGAGGAAGTAGAAAAAAGTTGAAACATATGAGGATTTTCTAGATGAGTATGTGATTTAGGGGATTTAGGGGAAATTTAGGCATTGAAGTTTTGTACTAAAACATCCTGGGTTTTCAGTGAAGATGCCCAAGAGGCACCTGCACATTGAACAATTGTCACATGGACACCAAGCCATACTATCACTTCAAAGAGGCCACAGTAGGCACCACAGGATCCATGAAAACAGAAGAAATCTGACAGATGCCCTACATTTATGGACTGAAAGAGAAATTTCCCTGACAAGCTTTGTGCCCAAGCTAGTCATGCTGTGCTGACCACAGGCAATGGAGGCATGAAACGCAGTGTCCATCCCAGATCTTTTGAGCCTCCATCCAGCTGAGGTTCTCTCAGTCCTGGCCATTAGACAGACCAGACTGTAACAGAGATGAATCCAAGCCTGGGTGTGAATCCCCCTTCAGAGCCACTTCACCTGCCAGAGCATTGCTGGGTAAAAAAGGATTTTCAGAAACATTCACCTGAGTAATAACTCATTGTCACTGGGAGCCAAAGGTGGCAATCATCCCTGTGCCAGCCAGCCCTACTGTTCTCAGTTAGAAATTACAAGCACAGTCCACAGGACCTGCAGCCTCTCAGGACTTTCCCCACAGGCCCATGGGAACTTCTCTTGGAGACAGGTTTCATGAAGGAAAGGGCCTGCTTGAGCTAACAAAGCCACATGAGGATCAGCCAAGACTGATGATTAAAAACTATGGCAAATGATCCCAAAATTAAAAATACAGTTAAAGCGTGTGCTTTGGAAAAGAAAACAAAGGGCCAAAATTTAATTTTCCTTAAGTCAGCACACAAAATCTTTGGCTAATGACTGAAACACAGTGGTGCCCACTGAGATTTCTCTGGAAAAGAGAGGAAGAGAAATGTATTCAAGACGTAAGACAAGTAGTGTGAGCTAAGTTGTTTTAATTCTCTCCTTCCCCATCCCCAGGTTTAATTCCAGTGTCACTCACAGTGCTGGGTTTTTACCAATGTCTACATCTGACACATTTTCAAAGCCCAGAAGTGAACAGCATTCAAAACACAGTGCAAGCCGCTTGAAAACAGCCTTCCAATATTTATACAAACAACCTCGGGGCTTTGAAAACATCTCAAAGCCCCCGTGTCCCACAGAGGCCCTCCATCACAGGCGTGAGCTTTGGGTTTGGCCCGCAGCACAGGAAAAGCCTGCACTGGTGAAGCAGAGGTTAGTCAGATCTGCCTGAACATCTGCTCATCATCAGCACGGACAGCAGCGCTCCAAGGTGGGCGTTGGCCATCCTGGCCCTGAACTCCTGCCATCTCTTACTAAATGAACAACGTACAAGCTCGTCGTATCCACGGCTGTTCATTGGATCCTGTTCCTGTTTCCATTGGTTTCCTTTCCCAATACCCATGTTGCAGGAGAAGCAGTAATTGCATCCAGCAGACACCTCCCCATACACCCAGTACACACATGGCTCTGTCAGCAGCAGTGGCACTGTCATCCACCCCGCAAGGACAGCTCTACCTCGGGCTGGGAACCCTCTGCTGCTGACCCTGGGCCAGTCCGGGCTGTTTGCAGCGCTCTCAGATCAGCTCCATGGGATTAAAAAGAATACCGAGTTCCAATCACAGTGCTACGCTTATGGAGTTTGCAATTATAAAGAAAACGTAGGCCAGCAATTGCGTGTTTGACTCTGGCAGCAGGGACTCCCTCTCACCCCTCGAAACTCAGCCGTTTTTGTCCGAAGTGCCTTCTTTGAGGCAGTCACGCTGGAAAATCGTCGGCCAGAAATGTGTGAATTAGTCAGGAACTCTGTGAGTAACAGGAAGGGAGGTCTCACAACCAGATGAGTGCTGCCTCGTCACTTGGGCTGCAGGGCTCCGCAGAAGATGGGAAAGGCATTATTCATCCTGCCACTCACCAGAGGTGCACGTGTCCCCTGCAAGGCTGGGGGGCTGGTGTCCACCTCTGGGACACCTCTCCACTGGGCAGTGCCACGCTGGGGACACCACGAATACTGCCATGGGCCAAACGGGGAACGGGAGCTGTACTCATGCTGGCTCACCACACATTGCCAACGCACGGAGGAACAGGAGATTTCTCTTCCTGAGAGAGAGAGACAGGAGATGATTTAATGCAGCTGCACGGGGTGCCATCCCCAAAACCCAGCTGTTCTCAATAAGACAGCAGCCCTGCCAGTGGGCATTGCGTATGTCATGGCCTGTCATGGTCTCCAGGCCAGCTCAGCCTGTGTCAGCACTGCTCACTCAGAGAGCCCGCATGGCACTGATTCCTCAGCTGTGGAGAGTCTGTAGATCCCAGCACAGCCCTCCATCAGACCTCTCTGGGGAACAGCATGATGCAGGTCCCCACTACCCCACACAGACCAGAAGAGCCAACCACACCCAATCCCCTCAGGGGAGAGGCACTGGTTCACCTGTGTCTCTGAAGAGCCTTGCTGCGCACATCAGGCTCCTTCACGCCCTTTTTACTGAGCCTGAAGGGATTCAGAGCAGAAATACTTGAGCACACACTTTCCTGAATAAAGGTTGCAGCTCCAGATTGTTTCACTGTGTTCAAACAACCAGGTTAATAAATCAAAATAAGTTCTCAGAAGAGTCTTGTTCGAAAAGGATTAAAAACATCAGTGTTTTTGTCAGAAATGGTAGGCTCAGATACAGGGTTTGACCCCTCTTCTGCTGAACACACAGAAAGCATCTGCTTGGTCAAGCAAAACTATGGAGTAAAGTGGATCAAGATGATTCTGACCAGGTGTGTGGGTTCTGAAATCCTTTCTTCAGGTGGATAACAAGGTAATTCATATCCAAGTGTTAGAAAGTTGGGAAATGCATCAATTTATAGGGGAGCTTTTATACTTCTAGGTAACAAAGCAATCTACAAAGTGTTTAAAAGAGCACAAGACAGAGAATAGAAGCATTTCCACGGCACGGTGTGAGGTTCTCCATTGTTTGTAGGTTAGATTTAATGCACAAATACAATAAAAAGGAAGTCATGCTGACAAAATACCAAGTTTATGCCTGTTCAGCACTAGACACTAAAATTCCAGTATTCACCTGTCACAGAGCAGTATCACCAGCAAGTCACAGTCCCATTAAATACAGAACTTCACAAACACAGCAGAAGACCCAGTTCTTGCCCAGAGAAGTCGCACTGACAAAAGCACATTGGGGCTTGGCTGATTTAGGCAAAAAGGTCACCTACATCAAATCCCAATTAAACCAGGTATCTCCACCCAAGGTTCTCTTCACCACTGCCTTTGCACTAAGTCGCTGAATATCCCATAAAAACTGATTTAGAGGTAGTGGCCTCACACCCTCTGAACGTGGGCTAAGAGAAACAGTATTTGTTTACCTTCTACATAACCCGGACGAGGATTTCAAATGCTACCTCATGTGACAGGTCCATGGCTCGCCGTGAGGTGCCTGCCTGCAGGGGTGGCCCGTTCCGGGGCAGGTCCCGCTGCTGTCCCGGCAGCTCCTCCGCCCCGCCGGCAGGAGCCGCGGCTGCAAGGGGGCGGCTGCAAGGCGACGGGCTACATTCAGTTGTTGTTGCTGAGATCGTGCCACTAAGATCTTACGACGCTGGGAAACACTCTCGGAAGAGATGGAAACGAACACGGACACACAGAGCAGAGCAGAACATTAGAGCTAAAACGGCACCCGTTAGAAAAGCCCCGGCAGTGCCTTGTCTCTCCCCGAACACAGAGCCTGCAGCGATGTCCTTTGCTCCTGAGTCCTACAGAGGAGGCATGGCCTGACTGCCAGCTAGACCAGCAAAGGGCGTGGGCAAGAGAGAAAGGGTGGCTTCAGGCTATCGCTGACAGCTCCTAATTTGAGTGATTATTTACACAATCAACGATCTCCTGAGAGCAGCAGTACTCTGGACTCACCTTCCTTTTGGTGATGACACAGGCTAAGCCACTTTGACATGGTATGAGGTACTCCCATGTTTTAACTGGAACTCTATCATAACTTTTTAGTTCTTGGCTTCCATTACTCAGTCAGGAGCACTTCTTAGAGCACTGGGCCACCTTCCAGGCATAACATCTACCAAAGGCACTGAGTATGTCCTAGTTTTTCTCAGAAAACAGCCTAGAGCAAAATGAATATAATACAGCAAGTGCAGAAGAGAACCAGCAGTGAAGAGGTCAAATACTAATTAAAACCAAACTGGGAAAACAGCAAACCAAAACTGCCTATACCAATCTATGACCCCAGGAGAAAACTATTGTGAGCAACAAATAAAATTAGTTCCAGTCATGCTTTGCAGAACCATCAGTACACAACTTTGCAGGGCAACATGTGAGCAGGGCCAGCCTCAATATTTCCAACACCCAGTGCTGCCGAACCAGCATCTGTTTTCTGTCACTGACAGGAGCCTGGGAATGAGCACTCCCTACCTGCACACTGAGAAGGGAACCCATGGGTGGATGTGGGGCTTCCTCAACACCAGAGCATCTGAAGGATGAGGCAAACCTACTGCAGATGTGTGACTTCTGAAAGGCAGCACCAATCACACATTGGCTGACTGACCTAAACCCACAGAAGATGAGCACAGCAAAGATATCTCAGGATCTACCACCCTGGAATCCAAGGCACTGCACAGTACACAAGTGAAACAGCCACTCTTGGCTGGGGGAAGGGTGGAAACTGAATGCTGTTAGAACCTTCATTTCCAAGCACAATCAATGCTCCTGCAAAGTACGACCATCCTCTCCCCAAGATCTTACAGCAGCCTGTAGTAGTAAGCACGTCTAAAGACAGGGAAAAAATAAAAAAGACAGTAATAGTTCAATTAATGTAAACACATAAGGAAAATGGAAATAAAAACACTCAATTATTTCTGTTCCCACTGTGCACATCCCTCCAAGATATCCTGTTGTCCAGATTCACCAAGAAGTGCCTTAATTTTAGTGTAGCTGGCCTCTCAACTCCTACTTCAGATGGAAGAAAGATGCACTGAATATCTCATCACTGCTCCAAGAAAGAAGAACAATGTCTTTGCTGCCATCCAAAAGCCCCTTCTCCTCCTACAGATGCTAAGGCTTCCCTCCCTTCCACCCACCACTGACCAGCCTCCACAGAGCCATTCTCAGCCCCCAGCATGTCTGATTAAAGGCATCATCATCGTTTCAACACATTCCTGACAAAGAGGAATTCTAAAAACTGAAACAGGGAGAGATGGTGCAGCATAAGAAAACAAAGAATCCAGCCTGGGTACCTGAGATCACGGCAGTTTGTATATATGTCATACCTCTGCATTCACCCTCTTCCTGCTTGTTCTCATCTTTCTTTCTAAACCATAATGTTTTGTTTTGTTTTGTTTTGTTTTTTCAAATATCAGACAGGGTTCCAACCTCTGGATGCCTGTTCAGGTGTCAAGTCTTGGCACGCTGTTGAATTTATGTTAAGCCAGCTCATTACCACTGAACAATGGCCCATGAATTGGCTATTGCTCAAAGAAATCACTTACCAAGGCCATGCCCAACAAAAACAAACTGTTTTGAAGTGTATGAAAGAAAGATTAAGGAAGAAGGATGTTGTTGCATTTAATCTGTAAGATTAAGAGATGAGAGGTCTGTTTTTTATTAAAGGGAGTCTCCCTGTGATGTTAGGCAAGCTGTACAAAATCCCTGTATTTTCATTTCCTTCTGAATAAAACGAGAATAATATGATTTTTCTATCCGGTGGGGAGTTTTAGATAACTTCAGCCCTAATGCTCTCACTGCCGACCACCAGAATGTCTGTGAAGCGTGAGGTGAAAGAGAAAACAACTCAGCCAACCACATCTGATTAACTGAATTTTTAAACTCAAATGAATTGACTTTCATCCAGCTTCCAAAATCCAAACCGACTACACGCGATTAGGCTAAGAATAAGCATGAGAAATGACACTCTGCAGGGTAATTTTCTGGAGAGGTTGGGAGCCCCGGGAGAGGGGCTGGGGACGAGAGCAGCTCCTCAGCCGTGACCGGGCGGCTGCGCCTGTGACAATCTCATTAATTTTGTGCAGCGGCTCCGCGTCCCAGGGGCGGCTGGAGCCGGGGGCTCGCTCCTCACCCCGCAGGCGCACAGCTCCTGCCTTCACCCACGGGGCTGGTGGCTGCCACGGCATTGAACTGCAGCTGTGCCCCCGAGAGCTCCGCAGCACCACAGAGGTCACTGATTGTTATCCTGCCTCTGGAGCAGGCTGGTGCATTGCACCCTTCCCAGCAAAAGAAGTGTGTGCAGTCTCCATGCTGGATGAGCCAGGTGTTTCTGAGGAAAGGCCACGCTCGGAGCCGAGCTCCGTGAGCTGCAGACGTGCAGGAGCTGGGCACTCCTGGGCTGCGAGGGGACGTGGTCATTCCTCTGATACCTTGCTGGACCGAAGGGCAATTGCATCCAGAGCTTCATTTCCCACATTTCTGGGGAAACGACTGCACCTCCAACATGTTTTGCAAAAGGACATTGCACAGAGCCGTGCTGCCTCCAGAGCCTGATCCTGTACTCCGCTGTGACAAGGCACAGCTGGAACTGCCAGCCACCGCTGTGAGAAATGGCTTTCAATCATGAAAAAGGAAAAAAAGAAAAGAAAAAATAACTTCAAGCTTGGCAAAGCTTTGTAGTAAATTTTCAGTGTTTCTCCCACGCAACCTCTGCATCAGCAAGGTTATAGTTATTATTGTTATCACAGTTTAAGATTACAGACAAATAGCCTTTAGAACATACAACGGGTGACTGCTTTCAAAAGCCATCCAAAATGTCGATGTTAAAAAGGGCTGCTGCAGGCTCATAACATCTCCTTTCCCATTACCACCACCAACCCTGTGCAATCCTCCATAAAGTAAAACCACATGCTGGAGCGTTAGTGATAATGGATGGACAGGCTGGGGCTGCCAACATGCATTGCTGGGTGTAGGTCAAGCAAGACAGAACACAAAACAGACACAGAACAAATGCTTTCAAATAATCACCCTCCAAGCAGTAATCACATGTTGAATCAAAACCATGATAGATTCTCTTGCAGACAAGTCTTGCCCAGAAGAACAACTGAGAAATGCAGACAAGTCTCTAGGTGGCCAGCACTGCCATCCTCACCCACCTCTCAGAGGCCCAGGATCTCTATGGTGGGTGTGGAGGGAGGAGATCTCCATTCAACCTTTGCAATACTTGCAAAGTATTTTCATTGTCAACACAGCTTCCCTCCCAAACAACTCAAACCCAGGTCTTGATGATGAGCCTGGTCTGAGGCTTGTCATTACTCCTGCTATAAAAGCACAGCAGAACAGAGAAGACACAGGAGTCCATCAAATCTCACTACACCAGAATCAAGAAAAGCTCAAGTTAAACCTGGACAAAAATCCCATCCTGCTCTCTTTTTGCTTAATCGTGTGCAATCCAGCTGCAGCAAGTCCAGGGCGCCTTGCCAGGCAGTGCTGCAGCAGCCCAGGGGTGCAGCATCCCCCACCCTCCCCGGGGAGCACAGCCATGGAAGCACCACCTTGCTGGCTCACCATGGATGGTTTGAGTCACCAGGGGGATAGAAGTAGTCTCCACACTTCAAAAGGCGCCAAAACACACTCTCATGAATCAAGCAGCTGAAAATGAAACCCAGCAGCCAGATAAGTGGGGCAAGGGCTGTGAATCTGCAAGACATTAGAAGAAAGTGTTTTATGGGTTTTCCTTCCTTCCTTCACTCCTCCCTGTTGTTTTTTGGCTAAAGGCTTAAGGTTTTCTCTAGGACACGGCTTTCTACCTCCCCCACGGGCTGAGGTTGACCCAGCCGGTGCCAGCGGGTTGCTGGTGCTGCAGGGGGCTGCCGGCCTGGCCTCAGCCCCTGACCTGGAGCTCCCACCCTGAAACCTGAATCCCAGGAGCTCTCTGCTCCCAGCACCGCCAGTGCTGCCTCTCAGGTCACGCTGGCTGCTGCTGCTGCTGCTGCTGCTGCTGCTGCTGCTGCTGCTGGGTGTGTGTGCTGCACTCCCCAGGCAGGCTGAGCAGAGAAAGGCTGTGCCAGCAGCACCTGCACACAACAAGGAGTAGCAGGAGCTGCTCCTCAGGGCCAGCCTGCCCTGCTGCATGGAGAGGGACCAACTCCAGCCCCTGGCATGTCCTCCCACCACCAGCCCTGCTCCTGGCAACCCCTCCACCTGAGCCTGCCTGCCAAGTTACTGCCCCTCTGACACCTGCACACCTCCTGCTCCCACCTCCGGCTCCCACTGATGCCTTGGCAGCAATTCCCTTTTTCCAAACTAAACCTAGAAACCAAACACAACGGAAGGACCTTGAGGGTCCTTCAGGATGCCCATGTCACAGTACGTGCCTTACCGATGCCAGCAAATTACAGATCAAATGCAACCCCTTTGAACAAGAGATACCTGGAAACATAGACTGAGGGATCCCTTGTGTGGGGAGGCATGGGGACAGTACAGGGTTGGGCTTGTTCACAGCTCAGTTTCATGGCAAGCAGAGCAAGGGAGAGAAAGCCCTTGGTGCTGATGAAGACAAGCAAAGCCAGCACACTGGACACAGGAAGAATTAAATGCTGGGGAGGCTTCTGGCCTGTCATCACTTAAAACTTGTAAACACAACGGTGGTTATTACCAGAGCTGAACAATGAGACTGAAAAACAGAAGTCTCCAGTCTGAGGCAATTGTTGAATCAAAACACCTATGAGAAGTAAAAGATTTTCTCTTCCCTATCAGAAATTGCTTGGCTTCCCATGGTACTTGTCTGGTCTCAACTGCTTTAACACTTGGTGCCATGTGCTGCAGGATGAGGTGGCTGAGCAGCTCAAGCAGGTGTCAGAGAGCTGCACCTAAGGGTGGCCAAATTTCCAAGTTTGTGAGAAATCTAAACCTCCTGAAATCTGGTTTCACTCCAACTGGCAAAAAAAGCTAACACTTGTGAAATTTCTCATGACACAGAATGACCATCTACAAAGAATATCTGGTAAACATCAGCATGAGGCATTTCTGCAATCAGCTGTTCTCCCCACAAAGCCCAGTAGCTCCGAATTAAAACAAGATGGGAAAACCACAGTTAAATTCTCAGGGAAACTCTGCTCTCATCCTACCCCTTCCTCTGGTGTCCCAGCTCACACAGACTGCCTGGAAACCCTCATAGCCTGTCTTAGGTTGGGGTTGTAGATACTGGGGAGCTGGACTACAGAGGTGGGAGCCCAGTGCCCTCCTCAGTGTGAAAGCACTGAACCTGCAAGTGAAACCAGCTGGTGGCCAGACCACCCCCCAAGGCCAGTGGGGACCCAGTAGGACCCTCAGTGGAGCCCAGGCAGTGTCACTGTACATCTGCCCCACCGAGACACTTCTGGTGGTGGCAGAACCAACCTCGTTAGTCAACTTCCAACGACTCCCTGCTGGAGAGTACAGCAACAGCTTGAAGAGCTGGCTGGACTGGCAGGAGGCCACACAGGCCACACAGCAACCACTATGCCCAGTCGACAAGGAAGCCCCCAGGGAAGTGGAATATCAGTGCCATGAAATGCTGCATTTCATCTAAGCACAAGGTTTCATAACACCCATTTATTCATCCCAGTTATGTCTACCCACCCCAGTGACCATTACCGGTTTCCAGACCATTGTATCCAAAGGAAGCTGCTCTTGGTGCTGTTCCCAGCACATGTGGTCATCCTGAGAGGAATCTTCTATCTAACATGGCCAACAAATAAGGGAGGGACAGGAACACAACCAAGATCTGCTTGCTTAGTTCTGCTGCCAGACTGGAAATAAAACTTCCAGCCACTGGAATGGCCAAAACATGTTTCCTTTGTACTCACTGCACACTCAGAATATTTTGTGTTATCCTAGGAGTTTCCTTTAATATAATTGCCTTTTTTTAATTGTTTTAATTGAGAATCCCTGGGGCATTTTAAGCTAATTCGGGTAAAGCAAAAGCAAAACCACAAACCATGCTTCCACTCCAACCATCCACTGGTGAGGCTTCAGGTTCAAAAAGCAGTAAGGGGACAGGATGGCTCAAGTGTCTGCCCAAAAGCTGTGAGTGAATTGCTCACACAGTCACTGCTGCCTTGCCAGGAGGAGAGGGCAGCTGAGAAAGGATCAGGGACGAGCATTGATGGCCCGGGCTCCCAGTGCAGGCACTCCTGTGAAGGCCATGAGCATGGCGGATGCAGCTGGAGGCTGATGACAGCCCTCCTGTGTCTGCAGCCTCTGACCAGGCAGCACCGCACCCACCAGGGACAGTCTCAGCTCCCAGCACAGTGACACAGGAGCACAAGGGACAGTGTTAGAAGGGTTGGGAGGCTTTGGATGCCTCATCATTCCTCCGTCTCTCACACCCCTCCCAAGGGAGCAGCAGTGAGCCAAACCTAAGGCAAGATTATGAGGAGGGACTTTCTCCTCTTTCTCCCCACCAAGGTGCTGAAACCTGGTGAGGCCAACAGGAAGGAGGTCACTTCAGAGCAAGGGACATCTTTCACCTCCAGTCAGTTGTCAGGGTATTTCACATCCTCTCTTCTAATTTTGGGAAGCGAGGATCAATCTTCAGCAGCTGTGGCAGCCAACAGCCCCAGCAGCTCCTGCCTGCTCTGTGCCTTCCCAGGCCTGCACCCTGTGAGGCTTCTGCTGATGCTGAGATGCTGCTGGAGATGATCCCAATTAAAGAAGTGAGGCTGTCACAATTTCAGCTGCACGAGGGAGATGAGAAAATGAACAGTGTCACTGAGTGTCTGCAGGAACAAATTTACAAACCTAATCACCTCCCAGCATAGCCAGGCTGCCAGTGCCTGAAGAAGGGTGATAGGGGAGAAGAAAGCTTTTGGGACTCTTAAAGAATATAAATTTACCCTAATAAGAATTGGATCTGTCCCTGCCTGTAATCAGCAGCAGAGCTGAGATCCTGAACTGGAATATTAATACAAGTGCTCAATGGGAGATGAAAACCTCTCAAAACCTCTCTCAAGTAATGAGAATTAAACATCAGAAGCGCAGCACAGCAAACTGCCATGCAGTTGTGCTGTCAGGAGGAGTCTGCTGAAAGGGGAGGTTGAGAAATTCCATGGAAGATATTACTGCCTCCTGGTAGTGCCCAGGACAACACATCTGTTCTGACTGCTTCCTGGCACACTGATTTTTCATTCCAGATACCCTCCCAAACTTGGGTGTGATCCCTGTTTCTGTTTTAAAAATAGGATAATTGAATTTTTAATCTAGGTTGATCAGGTGCCTCCTCTGCGTTTAAAGAAGACCAATACATGGGAACAGGAAAGAAGCTCTTATTGTAACCTCTGCTGTGTTTTGTTATTCTGTATTACTGCTGTTATGGTTTGGGGGGTGGGGAATATCTCTGACACTCCAGTGAGGTACTAAGTCTTTGGGGTGCTCAGTTGAGGATATTGCATTGCAAATGAGCAGCTTTTCCTGAAAATAAAGTTGGTAGGGAAGAGCTAGCACTGAGAAGGACACAGTTCCAGGACACAGCTTGCTGCTGAAGCCCAGGCCACAGTCACACCTGCCTCTGGCAGAAGAGGGGCCTGACAGAGTGATCACCTGAGGAGCACACTGCAGCTGGCAGGCAGCTCTTGCAAAAGGAGTTTTTGTTCTCTCACGTTTGGTTTCCCTCCATGGTGTGTGTGGCCACAGGGGTTAGAGAGCAGCAGAGCACCCCCAGCACACCGAGCCACTGCAGGGTAGGAGACAGCCCACAGCCAGCAGGCACTTGGCCAAATGGAAGCACATCCTCGCCCAGGTTCCTTCCCGAGACCCAAGGGGGGCACTCAGGCCATTCCTGCACATCCTACCCCATCCTCAGGAAGCTTCTGCTGCCAAGGCCCTCTCCCGTGTCCCCAGATGTCCACAAGCAAGCAGCACTCTGAGACAGGGATGTGCCTTCCACACTTACCATATCATGGCCCTGAAGACTGAAGGAAAAAGGAGTTTTCACCTCCCTGAGGACAAGGGAAAGGTGCTGGCAAGCCTTGCAGGAAAACACTGTCTTGAGAAAGGGACAAAGCAGAGCTCCAATAGGAACATGCACGGGTTGGGCAGCTCCATCCCAGCTGAGCCCCCTGCCCTAACGCGTGCATGCTCCACTCCTGCACGTCCCACCCCAGCTGGTCTGTCACACTGGCATGACTCATATTTGGAGGCTTACTCAGCAAAATCCAGCAGCAAGACCTTACATCTTCATCACACAGGCCCAAACAGCTGCTGAGTCTGTGTAGGAGGTGCCAGGAGGGATGGGCAGGGAGTGGATTCCAGGCTGCAGTGGCCTTCCTCCCCTGAGCAGTGTCAGCAGCACCACGGGAAAAAAGGGCTGCAGAGAATTCTCCTGGTTGCCAACCTACACAGAATGATGGGAGGGAAGAGAAGGATGTGTGCCAGGCATACAGGGTACCACAGGGAGACCCCAGGCCCTCTGTGTCCCTCTCGCAGCCCAGACCTCTCCTTTGGATTCACTTTGGCTTCAGCAGAAGTTTCCTGTTCCTGATTAGAGAAAAGCAAAGCCTCAGGGCCTTTGAGCTTCATAATTCACTTTGCAAGCAAGGCACAGAGACAGACATGACCTGGAATGCTCTGTATCTCCTCCTGCTCTGCCCTGCCAAAGCAAAGGTCCCACTCCTCACCCCACTCCCTGCCCTGCTCCATCACATCTATCCTAGAGTGATCATTCAGTCGCAACTACTGATGAAAAGGGAGAATTCATAGCATTTTTTAGTAAAACATCTTTGTAGCAAGCTTGTCAGTACTATATCAACTCTTCTTACACACAGCAGATGCACAGTAACAACTGTACATGACATTGCACAGAATCAGTGACTGAGGCTGCCAAAAAACAATAAAACACGTTAAGAAGAACTCTATTTTCCCCTGACACTTACATGACAGATCTCCTTAATTAACTGCTTTGCTGTCAGAGAAAATTAATGAATCAGAGAGAAATGGGCTTTCTTTGTTATTAGTACCTCTATTGCCTTCTAATCTATCAGGTTAATTTCGTGTTAATGAAAGTGAGGCTTAAAAGCCCCAGTTGGTGGAAGGGTGGGGACAGGGACTGAAGCTCCATAAGCAGCTCAGACACTCTGGACCACAACTGGACTTGGAAGTCCTGATGCTGCAGAAAGGCAAAGCCTGGGGAGAGGAGTGCAGATGGACCCCTGGCTGGGGTTGGTCGTAGGCAGCTCCCATCGTTCTGTCGAGGCACTGGAGCCGTAGGAGCATGATCGCCCACCCGGTGGCATCCTGGGGACATCTCGGGCCGTGCAGGGCAGGAGGCGAGGGGCAGATTGACGCTGGGACTACACCGAAAGGGGGACGAAGACCCCGAGCTCGGATCGCAGCTCCCGCCTGCCCGCAGCCCCCGCGCTGCCTGCGGTGCTGCTCCCGAGGGGGACAGGGACACACCGCCGGGAGAGGAGGGGACAGGCACACAGTGCCGGGAGAGGAGGGGACAGGGACACAGTGCGGGGGGACAGGGACACACCGCCGGGAGAGGAGGGGACAGGGACACAGTGCGGGGGGACAGGGACACACCGCCGGGAGAGGAGGGGACAGGCACACAGTGCCGGGAGAGGAGGGGACAGGGACACAGTGCGGGGGGACAGGGACACACCGCCGGGAGAGGAGGGGACAGG
>WEKY01057758.1:258065-303212 GCA_013390045.1 Picathartes gymnocephalus
GGCACACAGTGCAGGGGGAAGGAGGAGACAGGGACACAGTGCGGGGGGGAAGGAGGAGACAGTGCGGGGGGAGCAGGGGGACAGGAACACCGTGCCGGGGGAAGGAGGGGACAGGGACACAGTGCCGGGAGAGGAGGGGACAGGAACACACCGCCAGGGAAGCAGGGGGACAGGGAGCCGCGGGGGTTAAAGTGCCGTGTGCGGGCAGCAGGCGGAGCTGGTGCGACAGGGACGGGCGGGAGCGGCCCCTCAGCCCCGGGACCCCGCCCAGCGCCGCCGCCACGCACGGGGACAACAGAAACCCAACAAAGGTCACTGTAATAACAACAACAACACCAACAACACAAAAATAACAATAATAATGTGGAAAGCTCTGCAAAGACCGAGAGGTGAGGGGCAATAGAGGAGGTGACCATCACCGCTCCAGCCCTGCGCAGGTGATTTGACCCGGGGGCCCCGATTACACACGCTGGCACAGCCCGTGTAGGGGCTGGAGCTGCCACACTCATCTGCAGCCAACGAGACAATTTCTGGTTTGTGTTCCCGTTACAAACACGAGGCTTCTGAAACATGTATTTTCCTCTACTAAGCAGCTGCGAAGCTTTGTTTCTACTGGGTACAGAGCACGGAACCAACACAGGTAAAGAGAGTAAAAGTCGCACCCCAGACCCACCAGTGTAAATCTGGGAAGCTCGGCCGGGCTCACAGGACTGCCTCAGGAGTTACCAAGCTACTCATGAAAGTTGAATTTGGCCCAGAACTAAGGAGAGTGCTTTCAGCATTTGTTTCCCTGAAACAGTCAAGCTTGCCAGCTTCTTTTTAGCATGAGGCCGAGCCTGTGGTCTCACTGAGCACTCCAGTGGTTTCCTGGGTGCCTGCCTGCACCACGGCACCACGCCAGGAGTGGGGAGCAAGGGAGCACCCCCTGCCTTTGTGCTCGTATCCAGGCACCAGGGAGTGCTCCCGCTGCTCCCAGGCAACTCAGCCCTCAGAAATACCACTGTGCTTGCTTCAGAGGAGACAAAAGACACAATTTCTGTTGCCAGGGGCTAAACTAAAAAAAAAAAAAGCAACAGCAGTCACCTCTTCAGGTTGTGTTTAAGTGACCCCAGAGCAAGTTCTCCTGCTTCTCCTGACACCCACTGCCCATGGCTCTCTCTCTCAGCACATACCCTCCTCCTGCAAGAACAGATTTCCTCCTTCCATCACCCAGGCTGTGCCAGTGACTCAGGAGAAAAGCCTTTCCCGTCGGATGGGACTGTTCATCATCGCTCCTTGTGAGCACAGCCCTGGCAGCATCTCTGCCCCCTCTGGGAACAGGGTCACCCAGTGTCTCACAGGAGTCCTAGGGCCATGTCCCCACTCCTGGGCAGGACACTGCCTGACACAACACAGGATCCCATCATCCCCAGAAAAGTGCACACCTCAACATTAAAATCTCCGTTGGAGGGTGTTAATTAATGCTGACCACCTTGGCTGCTGTTCATCAAAGAATGCGGCAGCTCAGCATCCACAGCACCACTACCCCAGTGGTCACAGCCAGGTCAGAGCCATTCCCACCAGAGTGAATCCTTTATACCAAGCTCGACACACACCAGAGGTAAATATCCCACTGCATTTCCTTTCATTCAGTGTTGTGATGCCATAATTGCAAGCATAGCTTTTCAAACTCCCTCTTCAGTTTCCCTCCAAGGCCATTTTCCCCAGAGTTCTTTGCTGAGAGCAGCACATGGGATGGCTGAGCTCACTGCCAGCCCTGCCAGCTCCACACCTCTCATGCATCCTCTCTCTCTCTCTGCTCACCAGGAAGCTCCTCTCAGGGTGTTTTGGACACAGACCTTCAGCAGACCCTGACAACCCGTGCTCCTTATTAGACTTTTTTTTAGAAGCCTGAAAGAAATGGCACAGTGTGCAAGGAAGAAGTATAAAATAGAGGCTGCAGAGATATGAACAGTCTGGAAAATGTGAATCTGCCTTCCACTACTGAAACTGTCCACTGAGAAATGTGCCCCCTGACGCAACATACCTTGCATACCTGTCTGTGTAATACGGACTTAGTACTAGATATATCCTCTGCTTAAAATACATGGATTTTACACACTCACTGTCAAAAGCAATATTTTCAGAGCCATTTTCCTTTGACTGGAAGCCCTTTTCCATGATGTCTTGCAGGCAGGTGAAACTTGTCCCTTTTTTTCCTGAATGATGAAGTATTTCCCCCAGGCTAGATACTGACCTTCTGCCTCTTTCTTTTAGGTAAAATAAGATTATGCTAAATAGTCACACTCAAGCACCTTTGGCATGAAAGAGTAGAGGAAAGGAAATGAAATCTCTCTTTAAAGCTGTTTCTCCCAGGAATCCCACTTCTGGCTTTATTCCCAAGCTCACGATCACCCCATCCATGCCCACTGCAGGTTTGTAACCTCTCGTTTAGAGAGCACTGCCCTGCTCTGATCCCCCTCCTCTCCCCATGTGCTTCCAGCCCACCCTCGCACACACCACAGCAGGCCAAGGGAGCCAGCCCCTGCAAGCTCCTCTTGGCTGCTTCCCCATTGGCCAGACATTTTCTCCAGCTCTGAAAAGCCCTGCTGAGTTTCTAGTGCTAGGAAAGATTAGATAGTCACCCTCATAGATGTAACATATCACAGTAGGATTCATTAGAAAGTCCACAACTTTTGCAGAGCTTGTGAAAGCCTGGGGGATGTTTGTAAGTGTCCAGTGAGTGAAGTGTCCTGTTCTGTAGGTTTTGGTCCCCAAACCGAAGGGTTCATCACTTGGCAGGGCAGCACCAGCTGGGAGGGCTCAGAGCTGGCACTGCCCTATACACCCTGCAGAATTCAGATATATTTAAGGGAGAAAATACCTCTTTGTTGTACTGTTTGGAAGGTAAGTATGATCAGATGTGGCTTTTCTTTGAATAATTTCACTCCTCCTTCATATTCTTCCCATCTCTTTCCCTCTGAGATTTGTTTAATCCTACTTGAGAAAGAAAACTGATCAAATGGGAGTTATTTCAGCATCTGTTGATGCTAAATCATGACTTCATTTCTCCTGTCCTTTTTACTCTCGAGCATTTAGCAATTCCCTCCAAGACTCTTAACTTCTCTTGTCTTCTGTTTATTAAAACCCAGCTAGGATTGCCTGCTAGTTGCACACTGGTCTATCAAAGCCTGTTGCTGTGTTTATTTTAAGTGTCACATGCATAGGCAACAGCAAGTTTTACTGGTACTTCTCTTCAAGTTTGTGGTTTTTGCATGTACTGTGCTGAGTTTAGAAAAGGGTCTCACTAGAAATATGTTCCTTCAGAAATATTTAAAAGATTATTCTTATGTTTCAAATCTTGCGTAAAATTGACAGCAGTGATAGATTTTAATTACCACCAACAGGGGAAGCGAGAGGGAACACAAAGGAAAACCAGCAAAACTTCTGTGACCATGCCACAACATTTCTAGTATGTCCTGGCAAGGGATGGTGAGTCCCCACGGCTGGGGGCATCCAGCTGCTTGGGCAGCTCAGGCAAGCTGCACCTTCAAAACCCATCTGAAGGTATCACTGTCTGTTTTTCAGCATCTTAGAACAGCTGTAGGAGACATATGGCATATTCCTGTTCATTGCACGACACCCCCCCTCACCTATTGTGCATTAAAAAACCCCAAAAAAACAAAGAACCCAAAACAACAGCTTTCTGTAAATACAGTGTTATTTTTCCTGCTTTCCTGCAGCCTCCTTGGCATCTCTCCCCGGACAGTTGCTGTCTGCCTCAGTGACCCCTACTGAGGTGTCACAGCCACAGAGGTACACCCTGAGCAGCAGCAGCAGCAGCCACAGCACGTCCAAAAGCGCTCCCCTGTCCTTTGGGAGGAATGAGTCCATCTGGCACTTTTGGTTTCAGTCATATGAAGAATTCCTCCTCCTCGGCCTCTGCTCGGTGTGCTGGGCTGGCCCGCGGTGTTTGCGGCTGGCAGCCCAGAGCTCCGTGCCCCGGGCCTTTGCTCCTTGGGGCTGCGGCTGGCCGGCCAGCGCTGGGGGATGGCAGCTGCAGGAGGCTGCTCCGCAGGGCCCTGGGCAAGTGGCTCAGCGGGCAGCGGCCGCTGCCGGGGTTCCCCACGGCCAGCCCGGTGCCCACGTTGGTCTCCGCGCCCCGGTGCCGGCGGCTCTCCGGGAGAGGAGCCTGCAGCCTCCTGCCCGCCTGCCCGCGGAGCGACCGCGCTTCCCACCAGGGCCGGGCTGCTGGGACACCGGCAGGGCAGCAGAAGGGCCTCTGGAGGTCACTGCTGGCCTGCTCAGAGACAAGGACTTCACTCGGGTCAGATTTTGTTTTCGCCTTCAGAGCTCTGACCTCCTGGCTTCTCCGCCCAGGATTACCCTGCTTTACAGGGAGAGGGGCTGGCATACAGTCCTGCGGGATTTTTCCACTGCCTGTATTATTACGCTGCTGGGAGAGCCCGAGGTTTGTTTCAAGGGTCTTGGAGCTGCTTTGAACCTGTTGAAAGTTAGAGAGAAGACAGTTAACACACAGTTCTAGCCTGACCACTGAAGATGCTCGCGGCCAGCCTCGCTGTGCTGAGCTCACCTGCAGCCTGAGTCAGTACACCTGGGGGAGTCCCTGCCAAAGGAGGTTGTGGATACAAAAAATCCACAGGCATTCCAGGGAAACCTAGATAAACACTTGGAAAAGAGAGCCACTGCCAGTTGCCACAATGGGCTGCAGGGGGGAATGACAACTCCATGTGGAGTCTGTGAGCAGAGCCTTGGATTTAGTTGCAATATGGCAGAAAGTCAGGGCAGGGGGGTAAATTGCAGGTACTTAGAATAAAGATTTACAATATGAGCTGAAGAGTTGCAGAATAAAGCACTAGGCTGCCAGCCTGCTGTCTGAAACTTGGACACAAGATAAATCCACAAGTTCAAGTGGATTACACTTTCGTTTGCAAGGAGCACAGTCCAGCGTAGTCACATCCCCAAAATAGCTTCCAAATTTCCTGCCAGTGAATTCATGTACATCTGTCAGCTCGAAGACCTTGTATCTACAGCAGGGAGAACCACAGAATAATTTAGGAAGGGACCTTTGGAGGTCACCTGGCCCAGTCTCCTTTTCCAGATAGGATCAACTTCAAAGCTACGTGAAGATACCAATGGCCTTGACCACTCTGAGAAGGTGCAAACCAGTTTATAAATTGATATTGAATGAGGCAGCAAGAGCTGCCCTAAGATTAGTGTTCAGAGCAGCATAAAAATACGCTAAATCAAATAATTAACTTTATCTGTAGCAGTGGACTTCTAGAAGGAAAAAGAAAAAGCCAGGGCAAATAATTTAAAATCCAAATTACAAGAAAAAAATAACCAGATGTGGGAAGGGTTGTTACAATGGAAAAAAAGCATACTGAACTAAACTGCCATCCTGCTCACATGTGTAATTCTCACTACATATGATTTCAGCAGAGATGGTTTTTTTTTAATAATTTGTATTCATATAGCCTTTGGACTGCACACTTGAACACAAAAGGCAGAGATTTCCTAGGACACATCTCTTCATCACTTTTGCCCGACTGCAACTCACTTGTGAGTGCACAACCTCAATTGCAGGTGGTGCTGTATCAACATTACATTTACAAAACTTCTGGTTTTGGATGCCAAAAATCTGCTTTGAAAAACATTTATACAGCAACGACTTATCAGGAAAAGATTAGGCTGCTACAATCATTTCTTTGAGGCAGAGGAGGGCAGATGTTAAATTAGCATGCCCTAGAAAGCATTAATAATCTCCATTTCAGGCAAGCAGTAATGATGTTAATTTAACAGTATAAAAACATTCCAAGGATCACTGCTTATATTTATCAACAGCATCACAGCACTGGCAGACACAGATTACTGCATTCACAAATTCAAAAGAAAACATGAACAAACAAAACTGTAATTCCCATATTGAACCAGTCCTGCTTTCCTTGGGAAAAAAGTGGATAAACCCCCTCCTGTGAGAGCACCACAGACACATACCTTGAGCAGAATTGTATTTCCTTCATAATCCTGTGTTTGCCACCTGGTGCTGCTGATAGGAACACAGGGGTTGGGCAGGAGGGGCACCAGCTGCCCGATTTCTTGCACCTTGAACTGCAAGGCTGACGAGTCCCTGGGCTCGGCTGCCACCCCGATGGGCAGCTGCTTCAGGCACAGCTGCACGGCCACGTCTGCGGTGGCATGCAGCACGAAGACACTGAAAGTGCTTTTCTGCAGAGTGGCTTCTTTCTGGAGGATCATCTCGTAGAGCCTCACTGCATCCTCATAGTTGTCAAAGCTGCAGTAGAGGGTGACCCGCAGGATTTCGGGGCTGCAGTGCACCCGCCTGATGCCCCACACAGGCAGCTGCTCATCCAGGCCATAGAAGTCCTGGTGGGATGGGCCAAAGCGGGGGCTTTGCCCATTGGCAAACTGGGCACGCTGGTACCGCCAGGGAGGGCGCTGGAACTGCTCGTGGACCTGCACAATCCGTTCTTCTCCCAAGTCCTCGTGCAGAAAAAGGAGGATGGATATTCCAGGAAAGCTGCGGCTCCTCTTGCGGTATCTCTCGTAGTATTTCAGTGGAGGAATTCGCTCAGACACCAGGAAAAGGCGAATGTCCAGGCAGAGCCACTCCAAAAGCCGATCCAGAGTTTGCTGCAGAGGAAATGAGTGTCCCAAATGGGTGAGGAGATGCACAGTCATCAGAGACTCTGCTCCATCATCCATTGCAAAGACTCCTAGCAAAAAATTAAAACAGACGAATTAGTGCCTTCCTTTTGCTCTTTGCCTCAGGAACACAAGGGTGTACTCTGAGACTTGAACGGAATGAGTTCAGACTCCTAGAGGCTTTGCAGTCACCTGATGAAACACACAGGTAAGCACAGTGAACGTGCAGAGGGAGCAGGTGCAGAGTGACAAGGCTTTCAGCGAGCAGTCCCAGGTCACATCCCAGCTCAGCTCGGCTCAAGGCTCATCCGCAGCTCTGGAGCTCTGGTCACTGAGTACACGCGACCCAAGTGTCCAGAAACAGCTCTGTGTCCTCCTGCTCCTGTCGTTCACAACACAGGACAGCAGAGATGCACAGCACTGGAACACAAGCAGCAATTTTCCAGGATGAGGTGATGGTCTCTCAGCAGTGGAAATGGCCGCTCTGGACCCAGCTAGGTCCCACCACTGCAATCACTGCCTTTCACAAAGCCCATGTGGCTCTCATGGCTGAAAACCTCAGCAAATTTTCTTGTAGTCAGCAGGCTCATTGTAAAAAGCCTGTGATCTCTGTGAGTCCCACCCTTCTGGGGCACACAGATAAGCTATTCTTTGAAAACAAGGAAGGAAAACAGAATAACAAAAGAAAAAACCCAACCATGTGAACATAACAGATAACAATAAGGGCAGATATAAATCAGGAAAGAGGAGCTTTGGGAAAAAACCTCGACTCCTAGTTACACCCTTCGCAGCACAGGTAGATTGCTGCCTGACTGGAAACCGGGTCCTGGGTTATTGTACATAGCTCATAAAAGCTGGGTACCAGGCTTTCCATTTTCAGTGCCCTCTTTGCTTCTTTTTCCTCCTTTATGTTTTTCCTGAGATACCCATGTAATCAGCAGCCTTAAGCAAAGTCCAAGGGTTTTGTTCTTGCTCCTTGGGTTTACATACTGGTACTTAGCTTACTGCATAAGCTACAATAGGAATGCTGAAAATACATCAGATATATTTCCAGGTATCTTCTAGTGTCTGGACAATAAATCACACTGTCCCTTCAGCTCCCTATTTGCCAGCCCAGGAGCAACAAAATACAGATCAAGCCAAACCCACTTCCTATACTGAACTGCCCCCACTGTAGCCAGTATTTAAACCAAAACTGGGGCCTCTGGTGATCTGTCCAGCTCCATCTAATTAAGAGCAGCACATCTCTCTCTGCTGACATGCCAACTTCCCTCTCAAACAGCCAAGCACACAAAGCAGTGGTTCACTGTGCAAAAGTCCCAGCATTAATAAGTCTGTTATTCAAAATTTGAAACTATTTTGTTTTAATATGACCCTAACTTTATATTCAACTAAGTAAAATCTCGAAGGTCGAAAGGTACAAGCAGCAGTGCCTTGGTTTCCTTTAGGGAGATCCCTCTCACTGGGAGAAACTCACATTCATGGTTTAAAATCTACACTGGCATCTATGTACAATAAAAATAAAAAAGACTATCTAGAAAATGAGGAAAAAATTATTTTGCACCCACCTGCAACACTTCGAGCAAGTAACAACTGCTGTTGGGAGGGGGACAAAACCAAAATCCAGCCTTCAGACAATTGCAGGAAGAAAGCGAAGAGTGCAAGTCCTCAAAACATTAAAATGCTCTAGATGAGCTCTGAACAACACAGTTTCACTAAAATATGGAAAAGGAAATGATTCATCAACTCCTTGCTACAGGGCAGGGGCAGGCAGGCATCTGCCTTCCTGCTTGGGAAGAGCAGGGGAATTTTGCCTGTACAGGAAAACACTGAAACTAAGCAAGTTCATCAGGGCTTGGTTTGTAGCTGGAAGCACTCCCATGAGCAGGCTCCCCCATTCCCACCCCAGGTGGGAATCCCTTGGGCTGCTACTACACCACAGCCTCAGTGTGAGCCCCCACTCCCACTCCTCCCTGGGAGCAGGACCCCCACTCCTGCACCTGCAAACTGCTCCCTCTCAGGGCATTGAAGAGGGAGCAGGGAGGGGCAAGTGCTGCTTTCCTTGTGCAGTGCCATCACTGCTGGCTTGTGCAGCTCTCGGTCCCATCCCTGCTCCAATCTGCTGGATAAAATCCTGTGGGCAGCTGCAGCAGTGTGGTGGAAGTGACAGAGGACTGGGGATGTGAATCCCCAATGTGAATTTCCACAGAGCAGCTGTGGAAAGCAAGGGCTGGTTAGGGAATGATGCAGAAACCTTGGCCTTCTCCAGCTCCCACTGTGGCCAGTGGGAGCCAAATTGTTTTCCAGATGGGCAGGTGACTCCCACAGAGACTGCTGAAAGTGAGCAGCATTTCTCCTGTTTTTACAACAACCAAAAACCTGAGCCTTACTCACAAAAAGGGTTAAATCCTGAACCCTCCACCATGTGTTTATTCTGTGCTTGCTGGGGCGGGACAGGGAAACAATCTCAGCTCTGAAACTCTACCTGACCAAGCAGCCTGGAGAACAGTTTTAGGCGTGGCTTTCAGCTCTCCAGCAGCTCCGGGTCAGGAGAACCCACCAATCCTCCCACAAGGAGCATGAGATGCGCTGAACCTCAGCCTGCCCTCTCCCTCAGAGGAGGGCAGCCCCACCACCCAGCCTGAGCACCTCTGCTCCTCTTCCACTTGCTTGGACAACTAAATATCCTTGGGAAGGGCTCAAACCAGGCTCCTCAGCCTTGGACAAGCGTATCCTCACGGCCTCCCTTTGTCTCCAATCTATTGCCCCCCCAAATCTTGGGATAAAGCCTGGCTGCAATGGCCCTCACTGCCGCAGCCTGGTGAGCTAAGACCCTTCATCCACGCTAGTCTCAGGTGGAAAAGGGATGGCTGCCACCAGAACAAAGCGCTGGCTCTTGCTGGATCTTCTAAGAAAAGCAAAGTGCCGATTTCCCTCCAATCCCTGAATGAAATGAGTCCTTGCCTTCCTCTCTGCATCCCCTTCCCCCAGCTTTCCAGTCTGGCTGCCAAACGGAAAAGCACATTTTTCATAGTGACCTACTGAACACATCAAGAAAGATTTCTTCAAGAGATTAGAAAAATAGCAGTTCAATCTTACTTGAAAAGTCACTTTGCTGAGGGGAGGAGGGGTGGATAACTCTGATATGGGACTCAAAAAAATTTGGGCCCCACTCCCACATGGCAGTGACTGGTAACCCAGCAGAACCCACAGGAAGCTGCTGGGGCACTCCAACTGTGTGTAAGAGCAGGACAAATACGAACATTTGTATGTGGCACTAATACATACACTGGTAAGCCCTGCACAAATTGAAGTCCAAATGTAAGCAACTAATAAACAGTTTATGGTGTGAAGTCTCAGAAAATACTGTCTGCTGTAAATCTAAAATCCTACAGTGGAAAAGCACAGCACAGTAATTAAAAATTCCTCTTCATAATCAATTCCTGAGTTGTGCCTAGTCCTCTGCACTGCTCAGAACCCTTTGTTCCAGCTGACACCACCAGAATTGATGATGCATCACAGGATTTAGTAAGTTCATAGCAACATCTGTAAAGAAAGTACTTTACAAGGATTATTAGAACATAATTAACTTGATAGAGACTGAGTATATATTACCTAAGCACCTTGGGAGAAGGCCTCATTAAATACATGGCTCAGGCTTCCTAATTTCTTTTAAAAACTTTTTTTTTTTTGTTTTCCACCAATCTCAAGCTCTGCCTACAACAAGAACAAAACTACTAAATTAACCTGCTAGATGACAATTATATACAGCATATACAGTACTGAGATAAAAATCAAGATTAAGGCCTTACTTGAATACAAAAGTCGTTTCAGAGGTTGTTTCTGGCTTCAAACCCAGTGACTCCAATTCATCACCACTTCGGAGGAAACTAAAGACCCAATGACCAAAAGGGCAAAGCCCCATCTAACCTACTGCATTTATTTTAAGCAGACTTCTGTCCCAAATGATTCTTGTCTTTTCTTCCTAGCCAGCTATCAGAAAGTAGTAATCCAGCAAGGAAGGGTCTGTCGGCAGGCAGAAAATACAGAGAGCTCCACCACACTCTGCGAGTCAGGATCCGAGCACATTCACTCACACAGAGAGGAAAAGGAAACAGGAGCACGCTGGCTGTACAGGGCAGGGGAGCTGTCTCGGGCTGCAGCCTGTCCCAGCTGGCCGAGGCGCCGGGCGCTGCCCTGGGCTCGGCCGGGAGCAGCCCCAGCTCCTCCCAGCGCCGGACACGGCGGCTCCAGCTCCTGCCGGGAGCAGCCCCGCGCCTGGAACCGCACGGCTCACGGGAGAGAAAACGTGAACCGAGAGAGCTTCCTCCCGACACTGAGCCACGGGGGACCAGGGATCCTCAGCACACGCTGCCAGAGGGACACCCAGGATCAAACCACAGCTTCCCTGGGCACCTGGTGACTGCAGTAATGAGAGTAAAGCAAAGTTATCCTCAGGTGACACAGGCTTTGGGGCAAGGGCAAGGCTGAGAGAGCAGCACTGAGACACGGAGATGAGCTTCCTAGTAGTAACAAATAGGTTGCAAAAAGGCACTGCATGGCCTAGGCTGGTTCTTATCTCTCACCAAATGTGGGCTATGTGTCCTCAGCCTGTCACAGGGCACTTGCAGACAGTTCCATTATTCCTCAGTTTTCAGTTTGTCTAAAATATTTTTTGAAAACCCCATAACACTCCATGCACCCAAATCAAGACCCACTAAACGTAATGAGCCAATTGGAGGTTATAGCAGAAGCAAGTGTTTGGTAACAAAGATCACAGAATGGCTCAGGTTGGAAGGGACCCCCATGGGGCATCTGGTCCAACCTCCCCGCTCAGGCAGGATCATTCTGGAGCACGTGGCACAGGATTGTGTCCAGATGGTTCTGGAATATCTCCAGCGAGGGAGATATTGCCTCTCTGGGCAACCTGTTCAGTGCTTGGTCACTGCACAGTGAAGAAGTTCTTCCTCATGTTCAGGTAGAACTTCCTGGGCATCAGGTTCTGTCATTGCCTCTTGTCCTATTGCTTCACACCACAGAGCAGAGCCTGGTCCATTCTCTTGACTCCCTCCCCTCAGTCCCTTATAGACATTGATTAGATCCCCTCTCAGCCTTCTTGAGACCGAGCAAGCCCAGCTCTCTCAGCCTTTACTGTGGTGCCTTGACTTCAAAGAGCCAACATTTAGCACTGACGGAAGATGGCATCTTTGGGATCCCTCTGCCCACATGCCCAGTGTCCATCCATTTCCACAGGTCAGAGAGGGACAAGGGGAAGTCAGCCTACCTATATGTGAATTTAAGTACCCAGCTTCAGGGACTCATTTCTGAAAGATTTAACCCAACAATTTTTATATAAATTACATATCAATTAAAAATCTTCCGGAAAAAGAAAGCAGGCAGATCTAAACAAACACAAGACTTGCAGTACCCAGTGAAGTGTTTGTTTAATCAGCTTACATTTAGCATTGTTGAAGGCAACTCAAGGCAGAATTCTTGGAAGGCCAGCAGCAGAGCCGGGCGTGACTGCACCCTGCCGAGTGCTAATAAGAACGAGTCGCCAGGAGATGGTGACCTCACCAGCGAGGCCAAGCTCCAGTTTAAGGAACAAGTCAGACCCCCGCAGTGTGAAGGCTGCTAATTACTCCCTTTCCTGAAGACAACATTCTTGAGATACAGAATAATACACCCCAACTTCTAATTAAACAAAAGTCTTGGCCTGGATCCCACATTATGCTGGAATTGCAGATTTGCATAATTAAGTTGATACCAAATGCTGTGACAGACAAGCTGCAGGAGATTATTAGCCTCATCTTTAACAGAATTTCAAAAGAAGCAAGATCCAAACAGCCAACAAATATCAGCAGAAGTGGCTCTCGAGGTCTAGGAAACTCAGGCATTACTGGGATTTGGGGCATGTTCTGGTAACTTTGCAAAGGAAAATCTGCACACGAACTCAAAAGCCATTGTAAGGCACTGTTGCAGTGCAGATGAGTTAAATGACACGAACAGCACTCCTGAATTGAAGATGTTACAGCAAGAGCTGTGAGAAAAAGCTGTAAGAAAGAACTGCAGAAACTGAGAAAGATACATAAAGAAGGAACTGCAGAAACGTGTTCCCCTCCCAAAGAACAGAACAACCTGCTGTGATAAGTAATTGCTCAGAGGAAAAAGTATACATTGTGGCCTGCTATGTACTAAATTGGCGGTAGCCAGAACAATTGGAATTTGTTATGCAGAAGCTAAAATAGTATAAATATCTGTGCCTTCAGTCAATAAACGTCCTGGCAGCATCACACTGCTTGGTCTTTGAATCGCTGTTAAGGCACCATCAGGCTGTAATGTAGCATCATTTTGAGCACTTCAGGACTTCTGATTGTGAATTTTTCCTCCTAAGCACAAGACTGCTAAAATGAATGCAGGGGCTGGAAGTTGCATCTTCTGGTGGATCCCCCTTTTCTCCCTCCCAGTTTTACTGAGGCAAACAGGAGCACGTCGCTCTCCAGATAACTTCCTTGTCCTGTCTACGGCTAGACCAGGTCAGCAGTTCCAGAACTGGGGGAGGTGAAACAGGCCTTTCCCTCCTGAGCAGCAATTTGCTTCTTGCTTTAGGACAAACAGCTGCTGAGAGCAGGCAGACAGGCTGGCTGGAGACCCAGGCAGATACTGCTGCTAGGTACAATCGCACCACGTTTGCAAGATTTTCTTTGCAGGTAAAACCTGCAAAAAAAAAAAAAAAGGGTCAGATTGTGTTTGAGAAGACCAGAAGTACCAGCCTAAACCTTGCTGCCTTAGTGTGGAATGAGGCAGAAATATTACACTTAGCAGTCTTCCTTAAAAGAGCTGGGCTGTCCTTGAAAAACTTAGCTCAATTTAAAAGGTTGTAAAAATAGAGACATTCAAATTACCATATTTACATCTGAGTTCCTTAAAGCAACGACTAATGCTGTGGCTTTCCATATACAGGATAAATACAATGTGGTCAAAACCGAGGCTTCAAATACTAACCTAATGAGAATAAATAACTAAGATTAAAAACAAGAGGATAAAAATACCACCAGACTAAATATGATCCTAACAGCCCACCTGGACAGAAAACATGATTGTCCCTGGGCAGTAAGACCACATCCGTGGATTTTTTCAGAGCACACCTGTTACTGCAGGTGAAGTGCAGAAGATGCCAAAGAAGATAAAGATGCTTAAAAGTACAGAAGCAGAGTGATTTGAGAACCTGGAGCCTACCTCCTATCCTTTGGGATAGTATTTTCACTATTTTCTATTATTCATCAATTCCTAAAAGCTCTTTTTTCTGTCACTTTTCCTTTTATGACCTTTATTACCTGAGCAGATTGAGAATAAATATTATTACATGTTGCTATCTTTCTGTATCACGACCATCAGACAAGAGCAGAGTGGTGCAGTTTCAGACATTACTCCCTCACCTGTATTCCAGTTCAAAGAAGACCAACAGCTTCATTTGAATCACGACTTCCTAGAACCAGAATTTATACTTTCTTCTTTGTGCAATTTGCATCCCTGGAGAAACACAATTCCCAGTTTCATCCAAGAGTGCAATGAGTAGCAATTCCTTCAAGTGAACAAGCAGCTGAGCTCTCTCTTCGTGGAGCACGCAGGACTCAGTGATGCAGCCTGGGGCTTGGGATGAATTCCTGCAGATGTGCCAGGCGAGTTTCCCAGCTCGGGCTGAGGCACCAGCCGAACAGCAGCACTGGTGTGGTCACCCTGCTGTCACAGCACCGCTCATGCAGCCGAGTGGTGCCGTGTCAGCAGCAGACAAGCACCTGTGGTGAGCACACTACAGCAGGGCTCTCTCAAGAGCTCAGTGCTGAAGAATCCAGCGGGTAACTTTGCTTGGTGCAGCGGTGCTGCCCCTCCTTTCACACTCCCCCAGGGGGTATCACAGTGGCACCGAGCAGCTGCTCACTGCTGACTGAGGAACCTGGCACCATGCCTCAGTATCAGCATGGTTCTGCCCAGTGCAGCGCTTGATAGCAAGAATCTCTACACAACTGAAAAATCAGAGTTCATTGTCAAATTTCATCACTCAAAGAACATGAAACATGCACAGAAAATACCACGTTTCCAAGATTTTGGGTAAGATTCATTTTGGAAGGGCTAAACCCCTCCCTGACTTCCACAATACCTCTTTCCTTATACAGGAAATAACCAGTGACCCCAAGGCCTGTCATATCATATAATTGCACACTGACTGCTGGAACAACAGAGCTCAAGGCACCAGGATTTCAGCCTTAGACAGGGTTGTTAGTATTCTTCTGTTCATTTCTTGAAACCCACTACAAGTTCAGGATGTGCAAGACTCCCAGTACATGCTAAGTCTCATAAGTCACTCCAGCTGTGCCACACTTATCTAAAGAAGTGGTTACATAATAAACATAAAAAATATATTTATCACTGCTAACTAATCCACATCCTTCTGTGGCCCATGGAAATCTCAAATTTTTTTCAGCTTCTAAGAAACATATTCAAGAAATAAAATCTGGCCTTGTAACTTAAAAAGATGATGTCCCATGACTCGATTAAAAAGTAATGATTTTCAGATTCAATTTACCAATCTAATAGCGTTTTGTTTCATCATCTGATGCTGTGTTTGTAACTCTAAGTCCTCATTCACCTCATCCTTAAATATTTCCTGCACGTGGGAAGTTGCTTTTCCTGCCACTCCATGCTATTCCAAAACACATTCTTAAAAGTTTTGAGAGACAAACTGCAGGAGCAGCTTGTTCAAGATGCTACTGGGTGCTTAAGAGAGGGAGAGGAGAGGAGAGGAGAGGGAGAGGAGAGGAGAGAAAAAAGGAAAATACCGGGAAGCCCTGTGAGACCAGCGGGCAGCGGGGGTCCGTGCCCCCGTCGCGCCCGGCTCGGCTGCCCTGTCTCCCGCAGCCCCGGGTTACACCTTCGGCTGTTCGGAGCGGGTCTGTGCTGCAGACTCCGCATCCCAGGAATACACACTCCGTGCTGCAAGGTCCTCAGGACGCCCTGAAGTACCAGCACAGGTTAACGTCTTATACATGGTGAATACAAGTTACTAAACCCGCGTTTTGCACTCCTCTGCCCCGTAACACCCAGAACAATCGCGGAACACGGTTTGCTCCAGCGCTCCGTCGCTCTCCCCGGAGATGCACCTCGCTCCCCGAACGGCAGCCAGCACGATGACGGCCAGCAGCCCTGCGGAGCAAAACCACCTCACTCTGCCGCCTAAACATTTCTGCCCTAAGCATGCACCACGTCCTGCACCACCTTGGCTTCAGCTCTTGACAGACCGAACATCACTGTTCTAACAGGATTTGAAGGATACGGCTCACAAATGAAGTGAACCGCAGCAGCACGATGCTCACAGAGGAGAGAGTAGCTCTGAGATTAGAGGGTTCCTCTGCATCTGTTGTACCTGGAATAAAAGTTTTGAACTGCAGGAGAAAGAATGATTAACAAAATACCATTGCTGTATGTTCAAATGTTACTTCTTTTCCTATCTGTAAGCACTATGTTCATCTCAAAGCTACTGAATGCACTAGTTCCCATGGACTTAATCCCTAGGAAAGCTCCAGTTTTGGAGAAGAAGAAAGAAAGAGCAGAAGTGAAGTTGCTTATACAGTTGATACATACTAATGCCAGCACAAGCACTGTCCTGGGGCAAGAGGTCCAGCCATGTCCATGCATGTCCAGCCATGAACCACAGCTGAAGGATTCAGAATAATAAATGCAGTTTGGGAGCACAATCTATGAACATTTCGCTGCACAGTGAAGGACAGAAAAGTAGGTGAACTATTGTTCTGTACCTTTATCCAGCTTTCAGTTAGATATGTAAGTTCTGCATCTTACACTCTTTTCAAATGACACATCCCACAGGACATAGGAACCATTAAACTCACATTTCAGATTGAGCACAATGGTTATTCCATTTACTGTCCAAGACATCAAAATGACTGTCAACAGAAATTCAGCTTTGGCCCAGGCACACACAAGGTGATGCCTGTTACCAGCTGTGCACACTGCAGAGTCCAGTTTGAGGCTGCCAAACCCCTGCTCTAATGCACAGTGCTCTGTGGAAGGCGGAGCTCAGGATCAGAGCCCAGCTCACCTCTAAGCACCACGAGGAACAAAGCAGAGCCATAGGGTTTGATTGAGCTATAGAGGTTCTGGCCAATTTTGGACATGCAGAGGCCACAAGGAGTTCCTGTTTTTGGTACTTTTGAAAAGAAGGGAACCCAATCTCTGTGCAAGCTTGTCCCCAAAACTATGCAATATCACAGACTCTATTACCATATATATACACAGAGCGCCACCCATCAGGTACTATACAATTTGATTGCAATACATGTGAATAAAAATACGTCTGTCATCCAGCATATTTAGTGCAAGGCTTCTGTTTCCACAGGTGAGGGGAAGTAAATCTGACACCAGTGGCCAATTCTCAACGAGCAGTGGCAAGGAGGACAAATTGTGTTGCATTGGAAGCTTTAGGGTTGACAGAGTAAAGTCTGTGTTTGGAAAAGGAGGTGAGGAAAGACTGCATTCAGGAGTAGCTTAAAATCACAGACTTGGTCTGCTTGGCATTAATTTAATCTGTAGCCAGTGGGGAAATTGTATGGATTAATTCTAGGGGACACAAAGAGTAAATCAAAGCTGTAAAGGTAGCCAACATGGAAAAGAGCAAGAACTGCAGCAGGGATCCATAGGATTATTGCATTTATGATGGTAAATGAGGCATACTCTCAATCCTTTTAAACAAACTCATGTACAAGGAAAGTACATGCCTACACATCTTCAAACAGCTATAAAACTCAAACTGTACTTTTAATTTTAAAAGTTCCAAAGAATTAATTTCCATGTTTAAGTCTTGTTACTGCGTTTAGCTGCACATTAATGTAAAGAAACCAAACTTACTATAATTGCACTCACACATATAACTACAGTCCTACTAATGAAATTTTAACAAAATTACAAAGATTTGAGTAGAAATTAAGAAAGAAATGAAATTATGAAAGGCATAGCAGAATTCTACTATTGATTGTAAATGAAATCCCACTAACATACAAACCCATAAACATCAAACTCACCTTTAGCAGAGTCCTAGTGATGTCTTGTTCTCTCTGCCTGGAGCTTTCATATTCTACCTCATTGTTCAATGGTAAAGGGCGTATTTTTGAAATCTGACTTCAGCAGAAGTCACTTCCTGAATAGTGTCTTCAAAATTCAATTAAAATGGAAACCATGCTCTTAATATTCCTTACTGAAGATAGCCATCACCATCTGCTGTTCTTCTGGCAAACACTCTTGCCCACACAGCTTTTAAAAACCCACTCTTCAACACCTAATTATACAGTCATTCACACAACATTCAGCCTCAGTGCTTCCAAAAGCCACCAGAAGTAGGAAAACTTTGATGCACATCAGAAGTACAAAGGCAATGCAAAGGACAAAGACCTCCTGTCCCAAATCACAACACTCATGTCTATGTAAACTTCACAGAGAAAAGGACTTGAACCCAATTCTCCCTGCAAAGCACACGGGAAAACATTAACATGCAGTATCACAACACTGACGCTAATAGTCAGTTATGCATAGACAACCTTCATAGTGGTACATGGAAGAGCGATTTACATTTTGTGGAAGATTTTTCTGATGACTTTAAACAAAAATCAAAACCCCAGATCAGCTCCCCGTACTTAGTACTGTTGTATTGGCTAAACCACGGCCACATTGCCACTGAAGATTTGCATACATTGTACAGAGACAGAGGTGTTTTAGTAACAGCCAGCAGAACACCTTTTCAGAAGGGCCAATGGCCCAGCTCATTTCTTTTCAGGCTAAATTCCTGGTGGGACAAGGGCAAGAAAGTTCTTCAGCCACCACCTCCTTCTGCTGATTCCAAAACTACTCTCTGTGTGTGTAGGTGTGTTGGGGGTGTGAAGTAAACTTAAAGATTCATGAAAAAAGCTTCCAAATAGTCAAGCTAAACTATCACGCTAATTCCAGTCCCTCTCCGGAAGAAATACCCTACTCCTGAACAACAGCCAGGACTTGTACCTTAACAGGCTGGAGAGGGTGGACACATTGTGAAAAGCACTCTCCAGTCACACTGGAACATTGCACCTGCACCACGCACTTGTTTAGCACAACCCATCAAGAACTACTCTGGCAGAACCAAAATGCTCTACAACCAAGCTTTTCTTTTTGCTTCATTTCCAGCTCTTCATATTGGAAAGCCTATCCCAACTAAATTTTTCAAGATCTGTGGGGTGAAAGTAATGTGAACCAAGACAAAAAATACTGTTTTGAATTAAAGCAGAAAAATAGTTATGGCTGAGAAAGCACAGAATATGTGCACTGGAATGTCAGAAATACGGTTTAATAAAAACTGCAGTACAATGCACTCAAAAATTTCTAACTCTGAGAAGAATCATGCCACCAAACTGCTATTTTTAATCTATTTTTTCCAGCATACTGTCAAGAAGAAAAAAAAGTTCCAGGGTAAGAACTAAAAATTTCATTACAGTAACAATTTTTTATTGCATGTTTAAAATGCGTTTTTAAAACAAATAGTGCATGCTGGCTTCACTTTAATCTCCTGAAATATGTACTTATGATGGGAAGCCCTGGGGCTACAGATCCATCTAGGATGTTTATTAACAAAATATAATACCAGTATATTTCCCCAGGGGACAGTACTTAGTTCCAAAAGATTGTCAACCCTGTACTCTAACACACTTGAATTAGTTGCTTGTGTACACTAAATCCATTTATTTTATATTTATTTTGTCTACATTTAGTGAAATAAAAACATTGCCCTGTACAATCCACCATCATCAGTGAGTACAACAGCAAAAGTTATTATACAGTTTATACACACTAAAATCTTGTCCTTTTTCCTATAAAGAAACCAGAACAAACCTAATCAATATAGAGTTTAATTTAGAAGAACTCAAATTACAGAAGGGAAAGCCGAAATTATTACGATCTTTTCTGAGCCCCCAGAAGTTCCTGATTCATGTTGTTGGAACAGTGAGTGCAGCTGGAAGAGTGAAACATGCTCAAGTTGTCTTCTCGGGTCTTCAAAAAATTAGCAAGTATTTAAATTAAACATGTCTAGTTAAAGAAACATTTGAAGCAGAGCAAGGTATTTTGCCTTACCACTTGTGGTTTCTTTTAAATCCAACTTTACAATGCGCGAAGTGCTAAGCAACACTACAGAAACACATTTACATCAACACTGAAGATCTGGGGAAATGAAATTCCAACAAATTTATTTTTTTAAATGAGCTGTATTTTCTAAAGTAATTTTTATTTCTCTGTTTTCATACAGTATTGAAAACAAACGCGGCACATTCACATTTTCCCGAAGAATTGTAAGGATGATCTCTACAGGGATAACGTTGAAAAGCCTGAAGCTCAATTCTTGTCAAAAACTCTCAAAAGGAGTAAAAGGCTTGATCTGAATGGTCTAGAACATGTACTGTAATTTAATAGAGAAGATGGTCATCTTAATATTAATGATTTAAAAGAACTTCCCAGTTCATGCGAAGTGTATAGTCCAAGAATAAATCAAATTTTCTGAACGCATTTTATGCTACGTAAGTGTATACTTTGCGATCCTCAGGTGTTCGTGCCAAATATTCTCTCTCAATAAGTCCTTCAATACGTTTTTTAATAACAACTGGACTTGGTAAGAATCGGGCCTTCAGCTGCTGAGTTACCTAAAACAAAATAAAACCCAACAATGTAAGATCACAGCGCAAGTAAGATCTTGAAATATCCTAACAGACCACAACAAGAAAAATGTATTAAGACAGAGACAGTGACAACTCTGAAGCATAAAAAACAGCCTGCAGACTGCTGACAGTCCCTCCACTTGCTTGCTCGTGTTGGGGTGTAATTCAAAGCTTTGCAGAGGCATGGTCACAACCTGGAAATGGTCCCAATTTCACAGCTCTAAGGGAGTTCAGGAGTGCAAAATGTGTAATGTCCTGGAGCTGTGTGAGCTTAGCAATGAAAAGCAGCAGGACTGTTTCTCTCTCTGCTAAGAGCTTAAATCTCTCAAATCTGGACCCAACAGTCAGTAACAAGATCAAAGCCAAAAATAATGTTAAGCACACTGGTTTGCTTTCCAAGCAATTTAACATCATGACAGCACTAAAAGTAGAAAGGGGAATTAGATATACCCATGAGTACTTCCTAAAGTGAAGGGTAACGATTTAGGCGTGTCTTCATATAGACAGGGAGAAAAGAAAGGATGGGTTAATGCAGCATCTCTCAAAATTTCAGAATCATGTTAGTAAGAGCTGTGCAACTTAAATGAGCCAATAGCAAAGCAAAACTCTGTACAAGCATACCTCTGCTACTAGCACATTGTGTTGCATCTTCTTTCTAGATTTCATTATCCGAACTATAGCAGCTTCTATCTCATGTTTTCTGTCATCATCTACTTTCTGCCTTGTTTCTTTCCTTTCTGGATCAGATTCTCCTTGTTTGGCAGCAACTTAAAGAAAACAGAGAATGTAAATTATGTTAGTAAAATTAAAATGTATTTCATTGTGTGTTAGCGTCACTATTTATTTCATCTAGACATCAAGTTATACTTTCCTGAGTTTTGACATTCTCAAAGTTGATTTTTTTTTTAAATGAAAAGCAACCACAAGAACATATTAACACTTTCTGGCATATTTTGATAGCAACTGACAAGATAACAAACTTATTTAATTACTACTATGTTATAATTTGAACAGTACTCAAATCTGCTTACAGGCACAAGTACCAGCACTTCCATAAGCTAATGAAATAAGCTTCCCTTATTTGTTAAACCCAAATCATTGCCCAAAACCATTATAAGCTACCTGGTACTTGAAAATGGCTGTTGCATCATGGGCTAAAAACATCACTCATTTCACTGCAGTACAGCAACTTATGAGGCAATTTTCCTATTTCTGAATAAATCAGTAGCATATTTTTAATTTTATTATTTAATTTTAATTTTTCTTTCAGTATTTTGTGTAAGAGATAATTACAAATTTTGTAAAGTAAAAGGCTTAACTGACTTCCACACTTTTCTTGGCACTTGAATTCTCATTTTGATGCAACTAATCATCAAGAAAAAAAAAGTCTCTCTCTTCCTTTCAATTCTACGGACATCAATCCTGCAAAAGATAATTTGAACTTTTAAGGCAGATTTGGGACTGCAAGAGAGTAGAATATAAAGCTGACTTACCTGTCTGAATCTTGACTCTGTGTAGTTTAGATGTGAACTGATCATTCACTGTAAATATATGACCATTTTCTATTTCTTTTGATTTGGGCTCTTTTGTGAGAACACGTTGTGTTGGTTTGCCACATGCAAGGGACTGTAGGGCTCTAACCAGTTCTCTTTCAGGGATATCAGTTTCTTGTTGAATTTCCTAAAGAAGAACACTTAGTTAGCTTATGGCTGTGGCAGAAGATGCGTTGCACACACCATCAGGGGTTGCTTAAAAAAGCAATACTGTGACAGTTGTGGCACTTGAAAGGCAGAACTCATTCAGCAGCAAGATCTCAGTGGGTACTGTGCAAAATAATCCACCTGGGTCAGCGCACAGACAGCAAATTCTGTCAAATGTGCAGTCACCATGAGCTGGAAGGAGAAGAATGAATAACCAGCTGTGCCATTCCCCTGCAATTTCTGAAAGGGCTGAAAGGATTTGTTAACTGTTTCCGAAGTTTATTGAACAGAGTGAAACCAAACTTTCTGACTAACTCAGTGATGGAAAACATCCATGATGTTCATGACCATTCCTGACCAAGAGCTGCACAAATGCATAACCTGGTGTACCTCTGTCAGTGCTCTTAAGAGTCAGCTGAGAGATGCATGTTAGGCAAGTCACCAGCAGTCATCAGCTAGTAAATAAATTACACTGGATGCAGAATGATGCCTTAATATGCTCTAGAAGACCAACTGTGCTGCTCTCTCAGATCTAATGTGTTTACTGAGCTCCCATTCAGTAGAAGTTCATTTTTCCTCATTTCTTCCTATTTCTAGTCTGAGGAAACTGCAGACACTTCTGATTTCACATTTCCATTCAGACTCTTGAGGGACAGGTATCAGCTAAAGAGAAAAAACAAACCTCACAGACATGCAGGTGGCCACAAGAGCTATCCCTTTCTCAGCTTCCCCAGCTTTGGTTCCAAGGGCAGTATCAAGCCCTTACACTGTCCCCATAAATTCCTGATTCTCATGGCTCACATGGCCATGTGATGACCTTCGGTTAAAAAGAGCAGTAACAACTCCAAGTGATCAAAATGCTAAGATCTGTAAAGAACTATAAACAACTTGCTCAAAGTTCTTTGAAGAGTGACCAGAAAAATAAGCCACTTTTCTGTCATCATCCACCAACATACAATAAAAATTTGGATGCACTGGCTTTGACTCGAGATTTATCAGGAATTACACTGCACCTCATATACAGCATCTCACTACCAGCTCTCTGTGATGCCAAGGCTCAGACAAAACAGGCATTATTTTTCAACACGACCCAACAGCACACACAGTGTCAACTTCATGTGAAACCACATGAAACTGTTTTTGACACATGGTCAAGTTAACTGGAATGAGGTAAAAAGAATAAAACCATTAAGACCAAAATTTTAAAAATTCAGAAATTTTTTGGTACTTCCTGCTTATAGATGATTTGGAAGGACTAAAATGTTCTTAAGAGTATTCTCAGCATAATGCATTCAGAAATAGTTATACCATTTGAAATCAGTTGTGAATATCCACATATTTTAACTATTTCCTAGTATCAAAATGCCTCTTCCTAACTTGCGCACAGAAAGTTACTATTTCTTCCTTTGCTGCTTTATTTAAAATACAGTTGTCACCTTCACACATTTTCTTCTTCCAGATTCAGCACAAAGTAGAATTAACAAAAAAAACCCAAGAAGCTATAATCCTTTACATGGTCACAACAAAAAAAAATCTTACTGAAATGGATGGATCAGCATAAAATTTAACAAACCAAGGGAAGGTGCCAGATTTTAGAGCTTAGATAAATGAAAAGCCTTAAAGGCTACAAACCAAACCCAGCTTTTATTAATGATGTAATGCCAGTGACTTGCAGGCTGCTAAACCTTGATTTTTGATCAACAATTAAAATTAATCCTTTCAAAATGAAATCAGTTCTACAAGGCCATATATATATATTCTGCTTTTAACAAAAGTGAAATAAAGAGCCGGAAAATTTGAGGGGGGTTTCGTTCTACCCATCCTTATATAAACCACTGTGTATTTGCTATCGTATTTCACTCTGCAGCATTCCAGCTGAGCCATGAACACACAGAGACCATTTCACTTCTAAAATTTATAAGCCAGCATTAAAATAAGGACCACAAAGAATTGCACTGCAATATGCTGCCTCAGAAGGAGCCAAAAATTTCAAGCTGAATAAAAAAAAATTGCAGCAATGATTGTAAATGGGGATAACAGATGTTCCTGTGCTCTCCTTCCCACAGCCTGTAGCATAACATTTTTCTAAACATATTTTAATGTAGATATTTGATGTAGCAGTACAAAATGTATACTCTTCTTCCCCATCTCCAAGAATGCCTTATTTTAAAGAACACATTAGATTTGTGCACAGGAGTAGTACTGATTACACAGTCTCAGTGATAAAATAGTATCCAGTGAGCTCCGTCTGGGGGCTACAAAAGAGATCATTCTAGGTATGGAACTCGGTCAGTTCTACACAAGGAAACAGGTTACTAGAAGGAAAATATGCAGAAAAATCAGAAAGAAAAGCAGTTTGTCATTTTGTTGAAATAATAAAATATATTTTTAGTTTTATTTACAGACTTCAACTTGCATACTTTCCAAAGCAGACATCAGCAAAAGAGGAAAACAGGTAATCTAGTTTACAGTTCCGATCTCTCATACCTGTGGAATTATTCCACAACTTAACTTCTACTATGGTCACATTTGTATTTCTTGTTTGTTAAACATAAAGAACCACACTTATTTCTGATGTCATTACAAAAAGTGTACATTTCACCTTTTAAAATACTGAGCTGTAATGTAAATCAACTGAAAAATATGTTGACTATTAGATAAGACTTGATTAGAAAAAATTGAATTCATAGAAAAAATTAACATTCTTTGAAAGCCTGCATGAAGATTCTTCCTCTTCCACTTCAGTAGCATTAACCTAGACCTGTATGGCCAATTGTTATTTTGCATATACAAATAAAATGTTGCTGTACAGGAATACAAAAAATGCCTTCCTTTTTCCCTGAAGAAATTTTTCTATGCAACAATCTTTTACATTTCCATAGCATTTTATGGATAATTTTTGCATGATCAATATCCCCTTTTTTTCCTCAATCACATGGCCTAATTGCTATTAGGATTATTATGAGGATCTTAGCAAATTTGCAATTAATAATCACACTGAATAAACAGCAAACTAAAACAGCAAGGTCTGTTCAGCTGTGAAGGCAGCTTCAAATCAATCTGTTGAGCTGTGAATCTGCAGAAACACTCGTTATCAGATACCTTTAGGATACACAAGCACACACAGGTCAGCTCACGTGCTCTGCTGCACTGAAAGCACTAACCTGACACAACAGAGAAGGAATGGTTGCCCTGCACTCAGTAGCTAATCAGGGTATTCAATAATCAATGAACAAAGATAAAATTCATTCTCCTCTGAAGTTTTCATAAGCTTTCCTGGCTGGAGTTAAAGACAACTTCCACACACTTCACCAAAGAAACCAAACAACACAAATATGCTTCTTTAATGTTTTAGTTCAAGTGGGACACAAAGTAAGAGCTTAAGAACTCCCAAATCAGAAATAAACAAAACATACAACCTAAAAGCAGACAGACGTATTTCTCTATCATCTGGTCTTGGTAAAATAAAGTATAATTTAGAGCATGTAATAGAAACTATTTTTCACTGCTCCACCAAGTGTTATTTATTCATATATGGGTAACACTGTACTACTCATTAAGCCTGCAATTTGGTGGAATAAGGCAGCCACCAGCCCAACTTCAAAATCAGCTTCAAGAAAAAAATGAGCTGTTAAGTCCCCCTCCTTGTTTTCACACTCTCAAATAGTCTGCAAAGTATTCAAAGCTGTAATGCTCCTGCAATGGATTTCACAACACACAGGACTTTGTGTTCTAAAATAACGTTTTAAATTATCAATAGTTTAGTAATAGTCTCTTATCAAATCTTGCCTTCCTTAATCACTACTGAGACCATTTCAAAGAACCTTGCTTTATTAACAGGCTAGCAGTATGCCAAATAAGCTGAAAACACAATCCAAACAAAAAGGCAAATGATTACTATGCATAGCACAGTCAAAAGCAGATGAGAAAACCTGGAAATGCACTGTTTCAAACTGCACCCATACTGCTTTTCAAGGCTGCCAATGCTCTCTCCAACAGAAGATAATGTCCAAAACAAAACTATCAATTTATATTAACAATATAATGCTTACGCAACAAAGCTCATGATCCTCCTCCACTCCTAAAGTCGTCTTCATCATCATCATCTCTTAGCTGACATTTCAACCTTTCCCAGCAATACCCCTCTAGTCTCCTTGTTAAGAATCTATCCAGACCTTTCTTCATTGGCCTTTCTGGCTGATCAGCTCAGAGAAGGGCTGAAAGTTCTTTGATTCATTCTCCAGCTCAGTCGAGCCTGCCAATTTTACTTAGGCATTCAAGAAGCCAGGATACAAAACTTTCTCCACCCTTTGGCCTCTAAATAGTTTCTCAAAGACAAAATGAGGAAATGGAGCCACCTGCTGCATTTCAACTTCAGCTTTTCCACAGTTCAATGGCCTAGAACAACCACATTCACAATTCGCAAACATTTCTGAAACCTTCTGCTCCCAAATAATTTCCTCCCCTAGAATTGCTTCCCAGGTGCACTGCTAATGATCTGCTTCTTGTGTTTGTTGGCCTGATCCATACTCAAATAGAATGAGAGGCACCTGATCTTCAAATGTCTACTCAAGAGGACAAGAAAGTGCCTAAAACAGTTATTTAGAATCAGGTAAGAAACCCCCACCACTTACCTCAAACGTGTATTTTTCTCTGTTGTTAAACAGCATTAATATTGTCATCTGGAACGTGGAGACTTGCAATATGTGCTTCCGTGTATTTGAGCCAGTTACTTGGGCACCTCCTACACCAACTTCTGAGCCATCTTCCTATTTTAAAATTCCAAAACTACTATTAGATTGTTCTTCACTGAAAAATGGCTTATCCTGGTAAGATGGAAGTTACAGGATGAAAAATTTCTCTAGGAGATCAGCCTACAGAAGTGACAGAAAAGCAAACACCTGGGGGCATGACCAGGATGTTCCTCCAGCAGGTGCATTACAATACCAGGGAGATTGAGGCAGGAGATCCCTCTGGAGGTCCTGTGGTCCAGCCACTATTCCAGGCCAGGCCATCTACAGCCACCAATGAAATACTGACCATTGCTACGGATGGAGGCTTCACCACCTCTGTGGCCCCTGTGACACTACCTGCCCACCCTCCAAGTTTTCTTATGCTTGTCTTTGAAGTTATCAACATATTTATCCTACAGTAACACAATTTCAACATCCTCACAAGTACATGTTACTAATACTTCATTGTAAGAACTTTGCTTTCATTTTGCATTGCCTCCTACCTTCCCAAGCATCATGCCATTACTGGTTCTAGCTTAGCATTTTAGTACTCATCTAATCACTACAAAATTCCTTTCTTGTATACATACAAATTATAAGCATTGTACTTCTATAAACTCTGCTTAGAGTCTTGTTTTGGAAAAAATGTTGTCTACGTTGCACTCTGCATATGAAAAACAGGCTGAACTTGGATTAGCAAAAAGAGCAAGTTTCTTTTCACTTTTGACTGACAGTCAAAAAACCCCAAACCACACAAACCATTGAGGTCCCTTCAAGATCACATTTACTAATTTTCTACAAGTAAAAGATGATGCTGACTGATGCATTCAAATTACGATTCAGAGGGAAAACAAAAGTCAAAGCAAAACTGCTGCAAAGAAAGAATCAGACTATAAGGCTGATGGAAGACATTCTTACATTCTCAATGGGTTTGCTTTTATTTTACAAAATTCTGAAGTTACTAAAAATATGCATTTGCTTACTTAAAAAAAGATACAATATTTACATAATCTTGATTCTCTACCTTTTTAACAGGCCCATAGAAAGTGGCATTGAGATCTGCAGATCCCATGTGATGCTGGAGTGTCAGCTGTCGCCCACTGTGTTTGGCTAAATAAAATCTGTAATAGAATTTAAATGAAAACAATATATAGTTCCCAGTTTCTATTGGAGAGGAAATACCTTTAAAAAGTTACATATCCTTTTGGAGCTATTGAGGACATTCTTAAAACATTTGTAACTTTTTGCTTTTTCACAACACGAACTTTTGTCAGACTCCCAAAACCTCAAGCATCATAATGCAACTATTGCATTCTCCAATTTCTACATGAGCTGAAGAAGAGCAGTTTTTGCCAGCACATCTTTAACAGTAACACTATTAAAAATATTTGTACAGGTAAAAAAAAATCTGTACAGGTAAGTTTAGAAAGTTTCTTCTTACATCCTCTACCTAAAAATCTGTTTCAATACATACCTTCTAAATATTTCAAAAGCATGTCTGGGAGCGGGAGGGATGTTGCACTTTGGTGTGGCTGACTGGGTAGGCCAGTAACCTGTTGTGAGGACACGCACTGTGAGATCAACACCTCCTAGTGAGACCTAAGGGTAATTGGAAGAAAACATACACTATTTTAAAACAAGACCATGTTTCACCACGCTGTCTACATTGGTGTAAAATGCTTAGAATTTTGTCTAACTGCAAAAGAAATAGACTTATCTGTAAACATTCTTTTTACAAAACCAGACAAATACATTGATTCATCACTATTAGAGTTGCTGGTACAGCAAAAATCCTCTCCATTATTTCCCTATGGCATTTAAGAGCATACAGAATTGAACAAAATAAACTCTTAACCAAGAACCAAATGTCTGTGATCATAAACAGAACTTATGATACATGCAACAAATCTCTGTAAATAGGTTTTTAGATGACATGCAATATGGCTGGGTTGCATGAAATGTGTCAGTTTCAAAATAACTCTTTCTAAATGTACTCTCTGGCAGTAGAGAGGAAATACTGACTATCTGATGTTGGACCACAGGGAGCTTACCTGTGGACTGAGATGTCAACAGTTACTCACTTTTACACACCCCACCTATCGTCTTTCCCTAAAGACAGCCATGACTGTGACTATTCAGCACTGGTGAGGAAACATTCCCCAGCTGAAGTGCTGATCTATAAAAGATGTGCTGGCAGATGATAAAGATCTGGCTACCAGTGATGCATAATCCTCACTAGGTATCCCAACTAAGCTGAGCATTATTAAGCTTAAAACTGACTACATTCAGCTGTAAGAGGTAGAACCAGTACCTTCAAAGAGCACACATTATGGACAACAAATGCCAAAGTGTAAGATATTCAACTTACATAAATCCACTACACAGAAATAGAGCACATTATGTTTTAGAAGGTCAACAACTGCCACCTGAACTCAGAAACTTCCACTATTCAGTAGAAGAGTAGTACTCCCATGCACTACCAAAGAGTTTTTGCATTGTGTGCACTGAATGCCTGTGTGCACCAACCAACTTGTGCCCAGGAAACTTCTGAAAAACCTAAACAAACTTCAACAGTTTTCTTGGTCCAGCCAAAGCATGGGAAAAGGCCATCAGTGCAGACAGAAGGATACAGAAAATATATTTATCTGGAACTGAAGCATTTGAGCCGAAATGGCAACAGTTTCCCAAAATTTTTTGGTCTTTGCCAGACCAGAACACAGCACTGATTTAGAATGCCTCCCATCATACATTATAAAGAGCACTAAGCAGTTGGTGACATGAAAAAGTTTAGGAAGCACTTTGTTTTATAAGATGTCCTATCAGCATAAAAATGGTATAAACTGGTAGAAAGTGCCCTGAAGTGATTCCAGTCTTTACAGAACTCCAAGAAATGTTCAGGATCATAGTTACAGAAATTTCCCAATCTATTAGCCTGGACATTCCCTGGTGCTGACCTTTCCACTTCCTGAGAGCAAACCAATCATCTATATAGACCTTGGCACTGCCTATATCTCAGGATAGAGGATCCACCAGGAAACTCTGCAGGTAGGATTATTTACAGAAAAGCAGATGCCCAACTCCTCTGGGAGGCACCGTACACATTCAAGATACCCAACCTGTTTAAAAAGGAGCAGAATGAACTATTTAATATAAGACACTGTATCACCAGCAATTTAAGAGTAACAAAATGACCCATATCTTCCTGCATTTCCTAAATAGTAACTCTGGAAATTTCATCAAAAGGCCATGATTAGCCTGACCAAAACGTAACCATCACATGAACTGCTGGTATCTTGCCAAGAGAAAGATGAAGTTTCAAATAAAGCCTAACAGAACATCTGTTAACACTTTAAATTCATCTTCTTAGCTGGACATAGCTAAAAAGAAGATAGAGACATCATTTATTAACTCACTTATTTTAAGACTGTCACAAAGTTCATGAACCTTTAAGCACAACCCCCCCTTCCCCTATGTGGCCAAGACCGGCATGCTACTGAAAAATGGGAATGCTCCAACATATTGTTATTGAAATTTATATTTCAAGCTTTTCAGAAGCAAAACATGACTAGCCCCTGAAGCAGAGAAACAAAACAAACCAGTAGTAAAGCTGCCTGTCCACAAACACCTTTATCCACTTCTCCATCCTTTTCTGAGTCCACTTAGAGAACATGTTGTTCTCCTACTCATGATGATTCACAGAATGCTGGTGAGGACTTCAGCCAATTGCTTCAAGACAACAAAGATTTCGTATCACCTTGCACAACCAGGGACATTGGACAGAGTATATCCATGAAAATATTTCTGGCATTCAGACTTCTGAAAATGATGCAAACAGGCTTGATGTACAGATCCTACTTACTCCTACTTACCCGCACACAGGGAACCACACTATTAAGCACTACCGAGTATCAGTACAGAAAAAAAGTGTTTTAGAGCAAGTAAACTGGTATCTTGAAAAGAATGCTGTCTCCCTAAAATACTCCAGGGGCCTACTTTTACAAGAAGGTGTAATTTTTCTAATTAAACAACTAAATCCATAATTGCAACAAAACTTGAAAAACTAAATTTTGAAATTTGCAATAAAATGGCGGTTTTGCTTTTAGCAAAGGCATTCATTGTGTCTGGAAAGTTCAACACGAGATGGCGTGCTTTGCAAACACCTGCAGCATGCAGTATTTTTCTTGCTGTTGGCAAAAAATACACGTCACAACTGGTGATTAACTTTGAAGAATGGGAATGGGACGGCTTTACTGGCGACACAGCGTTTGGGAAACACATGGGAGCTGGCAGCTGGCCCCTGGAGTGCGGCACAGCTGGACGGAGGCGGGCACAGCTGGATGGAGGCAGCTCCCGCGTGCCCCCTGGCGGTGCCGCCAGGCAGAGCCGCGGAGCCACGGCCCAGCCCTCTGGGCACACGGGTTTTATGGAATCAAACCGGCACTGCTCGAGGTGCAGATCAGGCTCCGAACCGACTCCGGCAGCTCAGGAAATGCTAACACAGTTTATAAGGTAAGACACAGTAAAACGAACAACCTTCACAAGCTGGCCAAGCCGTTCTCGGCACATGCATTTACCAACAAATGAAAAACCACAAGCATGGACAGAAGCGCAGGGTTTGTACTGACAAGGACAAGCACACAGACGACAGCACTTACCCCTGTTGCCTGAAGATGTTGTCTGAACTCATCCATCGTTGTGTTTGAGATGCTCATGTCCCTGAACATTCCTTCCAGTTTCGACGTGAATTGACATCCACATTCAGTCTAAAAACACACAAAATAATTTGTTGTACCAGCACTATGAAAACAAAGCTTTGGATAGGCAAACTGCAAGACTAAAGTTAGTTAATAAATCCCCAAAATTACATTTCTGTGCTCGGTTACTGGAATTTCCATCTGCATTACATTCAGATCTCAGAAGAGTTTCCTATCTTATATAAAGATCTAACACTACACAGATCTTGCTTTCCTTCTCTTTTCTCCATTATTGTATTTTTGTCTTAGCTTTCTGTATCATATTAAAACTGTGAAAGCTTATCAAATCAAGACATACACGTTCACCTGCTTTTCACACAATACAGTTAAGGGAAATACATCACAAGGAAACTCTTGTTGTCGTAGGAGTGTTTCATTTTGAAGGCTGACTGCAGATTACCCAGCAAGATTCCTAGGCCTTGTGAGGATCAGGAACATCTGCACACATGTGCAGGAGCCCATGAGTTCCAGTTGTACATGCAGGCCTTTGTGCCCATTTCTAACCCATGCTATGAACACATGGGAAAGGAAGCGTGTTAGCTTCAGCATCCTGACCACTCTGCAGTTCTGAAAGGAAAGAGTACTTCATGTGCACTGATTCATCTTGCAAATGTGTGCCCTTGTGCCTTCTGAATCACCAGGCTAAAAGTGGTGGAGAGGTAACGGAGAAGGAATTAATACTGAGAAATTTGGAGAAATCTGATACAAACAGGCTTCACTCACTGACAGAATATGAAGGTCAAGAATATGGATCAGTGCAGTTTGATTTTAGGATCCCCCTGCTTCAGAAGTGCTCTAGTCATTATCATGCCACCTAAGATGAAGCTGCAATCTAACTTCATTAAAGGTCTGTTCAACTTCAGGCTTTACTTTCTTCTCCATCTCTCGGTCTATTTAATCAGTATTTGACCAGATAAGGAAAATGTGTTTCTAGAGACTGATATGAACATTTTTTTCCGAACTACTTAAACAATAACAAAATTGTACTGTGAATAACAGAAAACCTAGGATAAAATACAGTCTTATCTTCAAATTCAGTCACTGCAGTTGCCCTATTATTTAAAAACCTAGAAAAAAATTTGTTTTCTAGATTGCACTCTCATCACAGGGGCTTTTCTACTTCCTTCCTTTTATTTCCATGAAAATATTCAAAAAGCCTTTTGTATTTTCTGTTGGGGCTTCCAAAATCAACTGTTTTTAGCAGTGATCAAGATGAACATTGTTTATATGTCTCATGTAAAAACAGAAGAAACCATATCTATGAAAAACAAGAAAGAAAACCCTCTAGAAAGTATGCAAGTACTGTCTTACCTTTAATTTGGAGATCATATTTTTCTCAGAGTCATCTGAAACACTCTTGTTTGTGAGAAGTCTTCTTGCCAAGTGCTGCTTGTAATAGCGTTCAAAAACATCTTTCTCTTGCATAAACCTGAATAAAACCATTGCCTTATCCAGTATAGTTTCTACTTCTTGCTCTGTTAGCTGTAACAGAAATAATTTGCTGGTTTTAATCATCCAGCACAAGTGTCTTACACAACCTAAATACTTAAAAGTAATTCACAGCAGCAGATGGTCTAACAGTAGCCAACAAAACTGGTCCAACATATGACTGACAGCCGAAAGAACTGTGCACAAACTCAAAGTGGAGTAAGAAATAGATCTAAAATGAAGGGAAAGACAAGCAAGGGAAAAGGGAAACAATGAATGGAATGCCTTGATAAATACAGTAAAAGTTTCTGGGTAAGTTTTAAAAAGCACTGAGGGAAATCAGCATTAGGAGTATGAAAAGTCAGTTTGGAATGAAAGCTTTTAACTGTTGAGACATGTTTTGCAAAGCCTGTCTAGTGCCACACAAAACAATTATTTGTTTCATAAAAAGCCAGAATTTACTATTTGATTCCCAAAGCATAAGCTGTATGCTCTGGTAAGTTTTATTCAGAGTAACTAAAGCCGCAGCTGAACCATCCTGTCCAGTTCTGAGTTTGGTAGCTCAGAAAAGCTCATGAAAGAAGCTAAGACTGAAGGCAGCATAAATTTAGAACTAGAAGATAGATATGGTAATAGTTCTCTGGTATGTAAAAACAGAAAAAAGCTGAAAAGACAAATCTTTTTCCCTAACTGAATTAATTTTCCAAAGAAATTATTAGATATTAAGAACAGCTGCCAAACTATAAATGTATTTAAAGAAATGATATGTAAGGTTTCAAAAGAAGGGAGCTGCAGAATCTACTACAATTTTTTTTTGAGGCAGTATCTGCTGTAAGTAGTACAGGCATGCTGCTTCATAGGTAGGTGACAAGCCACACAGATCTCCTTACGCCTGATTTTTCTGTAAGTTTAGATTTAACGCGTTATGAGCTCAGATGTGTTATATACACCTTTTTGAAGGTAATATTGCCATTTCTCCTAATACAAAAATAATTCTTAGAAAAGTAGCTTAGTTTAATTCCATCCAAGTTTACAGAGCAAAAAGCATGATATTTTGGGTTGATTTATACTTACTCCCTTGACTCCCTTTTTCAGCTTATCGTCAATAAATAATGAGAGGTACTCTGGAGACCTGGAGTTGAGATTGAGGAAGTACTCGAAGTCACCTGCAATTGTCTGCTTGAAGAGCCGATCATTATTGAAAGATTCTTGAAGGAAGCGATCAAACCTACTCTTCAAGTCCAGCAAACCCTTTCAAAAATGAAAAGAAAGCAGAACCATTTCCATTGATGTGAAGTTGTGAGTTGGGAAACAATAACAATAGATGAGGCCATAGAAAAGACCAGGTTCTGCAATGCTCTCTATTCAGTGTTGTTAGAAAGTATTTGAAATTCTGTTTCCATTTTTACATTTCTATTGCTGCCATGAATCTCTTACTAGAAGCAATTATCAGATAAACTGGCTAAAATATTGGTGTCAAATACTGGTGTAATTTGCTATAATACACCTCTCAGATTAAGAAAGCTTTTTAAACAACTTTGTTAAACAGGTTGATTTCCTGTATTTTTGAACCTGCAACTTAAAGGAGGTATTTGCTGCACTTGTTAAGCCTTTTCTATTTCAAACAACATGGACAAAGTCAGCATCATAAACACAGCATATGGGAAAGCTGAGGCTATGCACCCATTAAGTGCATCCCCCTAGAGCTACTGAACGAGTTTGAGGAGAAAACACACTGCAACAACAGGCCTAAACCTGTCAGCATTTGTGTTTCCCTCTAACTTAATCCAGGGACATGTTCTGCTTTATTCAGTCACATGTTTCTTTCTGATCATTAGGAGTCACTGGGAGGATGTGAAAGTTGGATACAAGAACCAGGGACCTGAACTGAACCACACCACTGGACTCTCGGCATCATTTTTAGGGTTTGCACCATCTTCATCCAAGGTTAAAGCAACTGAGTATAGAAGGGGGAAGCACCTTAAAATCACCTGAGCACCTTGCTAAGTATGCATGATACACAAAGGCTGTAATGGAGACAGCGTTTGGCAGGCATGGGGATAAAATTTCACTTGAGAGTTAGATTTGTCATGGACAACCACTGCCTGCAAAACCTGTTCAGGTTAAATGATATTTATGTCTTCAGGTTTTTAAGAAATTATTCGTATGTGGTTACTTAGAGAAGCCATTCAAGAATTACTCAAAGAAATAGTAATGTTTCTTAGGAACTCACCATCTCACTTAAAGGAATGGTCTTTAGACAGGCTAATTAATGGGTATTAGAAATTTTAAATTCAAAGTAAATCCCACTATCTCTCTGTTTACCAAGGTTAGCTCATGTCTCCTCTCCAGGAGTACACCATCTGAACAACCTGGTGTTAAACAGGAGAAACTGTTAGTACCTTGAATTACAAAAGCCTTTCAACATCCCTTCAAACTGTTATATCAAGTTTTAAATCTAATCCCCTGGCAATGCTTTTGCAATCATCTGGCCAATTATGCTCAGGGTGATGTCATATTGTGGAAGCAGTGCTGAGCTATGATGGAATTTTTTTTCTTGATGGTTTAATGCAGCTTCCATGTCTGTCTCCTTAGTGCTATTGTCCTTGACAGATTCACATGAACATGGCTGAGATGAGAAGAGCAAGGTGGTTTCTCAATTCATAAATACTCCTCTCTGCTTCCATTCCCTCAGTGGAAGTGGTAGATAAACCTTTCTGGGGGTTTTTCAGTAATCAAATGTCAATCCCTGCCCTAGGAAATCTCCATGAGATGCTGGGGTCCATACTGAGGGTCTGAGCCCTGCCAAAGCACATGGATATGGCTGCAAGTCTTCCTCAGCCTCATTTTGCTTTTCACCTTTGTGACAGGAGACCTTGATACTATCTTTATAATTAAGGCTTTAGATCTATCTTTCTCAGCTAAATTTTTAATGAAACCTCTTTAGGCCCATCAGGAGTAAAAATTACTTCAAAGTAATCCAGGCACTTATTTTCCACATCATTTGCACACCTCCCCTCCACACCCCCCCCTTTTTTTTTTCCTAAATCACACCACCACAAATGTAAGAGTCCTTAATCATTAAACCTAACAATTTTTCAAGGGCATTCTCTCTTCTTTTTACCAGGCCTTGAAGAGGTGATTCTTGTTCACGCCTGGTAAGAAGTTTGCTTCAGCACTGCTAGAAAATTAATAATCCAATCAAAAATGTTTTTATACTCAAATGGCTTCTTCAAATAATAACCAGTTCTAGCACAGTTACTGTTTTCAAACAAAACAGCAAAGATTGACAGACAACCAACATTACATGTTTGTCATGAAGAACAGACAAGGACTTGAACCACACATTCTAAAAAACCTCAAACAATGTTTAATGAATACACACTTTCACATGAAATATAAAACATCTTCCAGCTATAGAAACACAGCTTTAAGGTTCAATGAACTCTAAAGGTTTTATATGCAAATTTCAAACCATCTTCTCAGAGACAGTGGAAGAGAAAAGATGACAAATATTTCTGAAGGATGTTTTGTGATCTTGATAAATTAATGGTACACATCACTTAGAGAGAACAAGAAAGAACACCCACATCTTTTAACATGCAGAACTGTTCTGTTTCTTACGGAGACAGAATGGAATGAGTAATTTGTTATGACTGATAAACACATTCACCTCTCAGTCACAGCTAAGCTTGCCATGAAATATTGCCATGTGATTTTTGCCTCAATAAACACTGATAGATAATGTTAAACAAAGTGGACACCATAAAGCTACTCTTCAGCAGACATACAACTCACTCTGGAGACACAGCATTCAGGGAAATCCAAGAAGTTCCCAGCAGTTAGATAGTTAGGCTGCGTAAGTTGTTTCTTAAAAGCAACTACTAAAAGCACAAAAACATAGAACTTTCCAGCCAACTTAAGTAAGAGCTCTAAACATGTCTGAAGATTCAGAGAATGTACTTTAAAAAACATTTATAAATTTAGCTTGCTAATAACAATCCCTTTGGAATCAATACTAAGGTATACCTTATAAACTGTGTATGTGGTGAACTGCTAATGTAGGGAATGCGGAAAAGAAAAGGAAGTTAAATACTTCAACTACCTGAATGTAGTCAACTGGATTCTTTCCTTCTCCCTCTTCAGAAACTAGTGCTTTGCCTTGCTCCCTCAGGTATGAGCTCATGCACTCACACATCGTCTTCAGACCATTTGGCACACGGCTGAACAACTTGTACATGCAAGCAAGGTCTGCAAGCAAGAATGAGAGAGAGATTATGCAGGACACCTCTGTGTGTTACACTTCTGTAACTCATTCATCTCAGAGCCAAAGCTGACAGTAGAAGTTCAGCCACTTGAGCCACAGAAAGCATCCTGTAACAGCTCAGGCACCAGATTCTTCTGATCTCTTTCCTTAAGCCCTGACAAGATGCTGACTGCAGCCCTATCAAACTGAAAAGCAAAGACTGTATTCAATTATCCAAGGCTGTCTGTAGCAGGGACCCTGTCATTGCTGACCTCCCAGCCAGCAAAGATCATGCTGATGGTAAAGGATAGTGAACCTATTAGACCTTCAGCAGGATTACGTTTCCCAGGGGTATTTAAGAAGGTAGCTTCCAAGACTGTAATTCCAAAATAAAGCACTGTATCAAACGTTTTTGAGTGTTTGTTTTTTTTTTGAAAGTAAGTTAAATCAAATAGGACAGCAATAACGAGATCCTTGTTTCTGTATTAAAAACAAACTGGTAAAAATTTAGTTTAATTTATATTTGTCTTAAAACCAGTCATACACTTTTGCACTACCATGTTTCATCCACCTAAAATAATGAGAAGTGACTTAGGCTAAACATTGCTTTCCAAAAGAACAATCCATCCTTGTACATTTATGAAAAATCTCATCTTCACAAAGCAGCATTTCCACTCTAACAGTTAACTGAACCAAACCAAGGCCTATAAAAGTGAAACAAATTCCTGTATTTTATGAATACCCTTCAATATCTTTGCACCCTCAGCCTGAAGGTTATCTAAACTGGGTATTAAAGAAGAAAGAGTTAAGTATAGTATCATCACTTCCCTTTTCAACACAGTAATTCTTTTTTTGCAGCTAGGAAATGTGCTCACTCTGTGCTCTATCACCTAATAATTGGGAAGCTGCTTTAATGAACAAAGGCCATTAATCTGAGCAGCAAGGCTGTTCCCCATTCTCATGGCTTTAGAGTGAGCACTGATTTTTAAATATACATACTACAATCCCTCTCTTCGTTATGCTGCTTTAGAAACTTAGGTTCTATTTCCATAATAACTTTCATTCAGTCACTCTGTCCCACATTAACCTCTATTAGGGAAAAGTAAATCAAGCCAAGCCTTCTGTTTCAATTACTTCAATAAGCTGCTTCTTATCCTTTAGAAACGGCCAACTCCTTTCTGCAACAATGCTCCCTTCCCAAGAATTGGTCCTGCAATGCTTCTGTTTAAGTCTTTTACACAAGTACTTTTTAAATAACTGCCCATGGGCAAAAAAAATGTGATGCATTTTCACAAATATGTATTAGAGGAATGGAAGTAATAAAATGGCTCATGGACAACTGGTGACAAAAACCACCACAATAGATTTGTACTTTTCTTATGAGATGCTTGGTTTACCAAAAAACTACCTGTATCTGGTAGTAAACAGAAACAAGTTAAGTGTATGGGCTCTGTTTTAAGAGTCACCTAATAGTCACTGAATATTCTCAGATGTTTGTGAAAGTCACTAAATGTTTCCACAATTATACAGGGACACAAATGTTAAGCCTGACTTATCCCATGTTTAAAAACAATAAGCAGTATCAGAAGCATTTGTGTCTCACAAATGAGGTAGTCTTACCTTCTGTCTTCCCATTTTTCAGCATATGAACTAGGCCAGAGTTCTCCATTTCCACTATAGTTTTCATATGTTTGGAAATAAGTTCCCTCTCAACAACTTTCACAATGGGTTCTTCTGTTGATTTATCCAGACAATGCATCACCCGCTCTATTTCTTCATTAATTCTAGCTTCTACTTTCTTTATATATACAGAAGCACTGTTTTCAGCTAAAAATTTCTGACTTTCCATCTGTGATTAACAAAAATTAATAGTTTAGATGTTTTTGTAAAGGGTAAAAAGAAAACATGTCAGATCAGCATTTATAAGCAAGTTCAAATCAAACACAGCATGTCCAACACATCCAAGATTTACATACACGCTTAACACAAAATAAAGGTTCTACTATACTAAATCTGTTACATAAGGGGGTACATGCAATATAAACAAGGTATCTTTCGTACTAAAATAACCAAAGCCAACCCAGTTTCTGGTTACCAACTAGAGTTTGAGCCACAGGTTCAAAGAAAACAAAGATGAGGAAAGGAAAGGATCAAAAATTCCTTCCAAATACCAGTTTATGGCAGTTCTCCTTATTCTCATTAGTGACAATGCTGAGCACATTATTTCATGTCAAACTGTTTTTATTCATATTGGTCAGCAGTCTTTGGAGAAAAGAGGTCTTATTTTTCAGGCAGAGTTAAGTAATAGAACTTAAATGAAAGTAATTATTTTTCTTAATTTTATATAAGCACCAATGAAAAACAGAACACAATGACAGTTAAATTGCTGTGCAACAACATATGCTTCCGCTTTTCAAGGAAGTGTGGAGATTAGAGCATATGACAGTTGATCCTGCATAAGAAATGGGAGACTCAGAAACTACAGTATCTGGATATTTTTTAACATGATTTTAAAATTCTGTGAATTTCCAGCAATAGATGATCATAATTACACTCAACAAGCACCCAACTAGCTTTCCTCCTCAAGGTATCTCACCAAAAAAACCCCTCAGAAAATATCTGGAATGTATTATTTGGTGGCTGATCAACAACTAGAGAGCCACTTGGATATGCTTAATTCCTTGACTTGACTTGGTTCATTTTATTACAAAAAATAACTCACAAATGTAGAAACTATGAAGGAAACAAAGTTTCCTCAAAGGCAGTTTGACAGGTTTCCCAGTCTGAAACAGTTTGAACCTTTCATGCTATTGGCATTTCAAAAAGACTGTGGGGGCAAAGCAGAGGTAAACTAAGTTACATGAAATAGCCTAAAGCAGGCACAAGATTAGCATGATGATTACTTTACATGTCATTGGCACCCATAGCTCAAAACTACATTCAACTTATGCTAATTCTGTAAAATCTGTGTTACTTTCTTCTGCAAAGTTAGTGACTATCTTTCTTATTTCATTTAATGGAGATGGACATAATCACTGAAAAAAGCAACAAGTATGTAAAGCACTACAAAATCTGGCAATTCCAGAGAATTATAACAACATCCCAAACATGGTATTAGAATATTGCTGTACCTGAAAAAATTCTGCAGACATCTCCAAAAATGGAGCTTCAAAGTCTTCTTCATAGACTGACCTTCCTTCAAGACCTAGAATCATTAACATCTGGCAAGCATTTCTTATTGCGCCTCTGCCAAAAAGTAAGTTGTTAACAACTTGAGAAATCTACATGCTTGTAAGAAAGAGTACACAGCAGAATAACAACTCATAACACAATATTAACTTTAACAAAATGTAGTAATAGAAAGTCCATTCTAATCTGTTTGGTACATGACATTTTCAAGAACACTACCTTGCTCCTACAGGAGTGAGGTTGTTTGGTTTTGTTAAAAACTAAAGAGCTGACAATGTTTATTAAGTATTTTAAATGCAATGACAGGGACACAGGTCTCAAGTTCTACTACATGATAAAATGACGAAGAATATATTTTACCATGTAAGAAATTAACCCGAAATACTGCTTCAAAGAAAACTGCACACATAGGTCAGAACTGAGCAATTCAGAACAACTGTACACATGGAAGTTGCTATACAGAGTCTGAGGTTTTTGGATGGCTGGCTGTTTAAAAAAAAGCAACCACACTAAAATCTAAAAAAATTTAAAAAATACCCAACTGAACACAAAATAAACCCCACCAAAATGCAAATATATCAGCAAATTAATGAAAATGAAAGAATTGCATCTTGAAAAAGATTACACTTTCTGGCAGTAGGGGACAAAACACAGCTGTAGCTAGGGAGTATTTTTCTTTTCCTGAGTTGCAAGTTAGGCAATGTTAGTCACAGAACTTCAGCCAGAGTAGCAAGGAGTTTATGTATCCCTATATGCAACAGCTGTTCTGAAACTGGAGAAGCCCAAGAAAACTTGCAGATCTGCAGTTCCTTCAGCTGCAGCATCTGCAGTGGGTGGTACAAAACTCCACTTCTATTAAACTGACAAAGAAGCTGAGAAACAGATTTAAAACTTAGAGATGCAACTGAACTGCTGAGAAACAAATTGACCAGAATATGAGGAAAATGAATTGGAATTAAAAGAGGAAATGTCATAAATAAATCAATGAAAAGGCACAAGAAAATTAAATAACCCCTGAGTACAGAGGAAATACAAGTTAGTAAGAGGCAGAAAACTGCCAAAACTCTGCTTTGTAATCAAATGCTGTGGCACAGTGTCATAATGGAGACATTTGATCAAAGTTTAAAAAAAAGCCACAAGATAATTATTGAAAAATGTATTAATAAGCTTCCCTGTTTACCATTATGCTAAAATATAATACATGAAGAAATATGTTACTCCAGAATATGAAGAAATTTTAGTTGTGATCACAAATATGGTCTTACATAATGAATTATTTGTGTATGTCCTTGAGTCACTCTTTAGAAACTGACAGGTATTATTTACCACAAAAGACTTCACTTACAAACATCTTACCTATCTACAACTTCTCCTTTTCTCTCTCTTGCAATCATATCCAGCAGAGTTTGCNNNNCAGCAGAGTTTGCCTCAGGTGATCCCTGATGCAGCCGTAACGTACGACTTGATCTCGAAAAATTATCAGGCCCAAGTTGTAGACATTCTCCACGTTGTTTTGTTGCACATACACTCGGTCCTACAACAAGGGCATAAACAGCAATAAAATTGTTAATTCACTCCATCTATGCTATTTAAAAACACAGGAGATTGATTGCTTCTCTATAGTGCAAATGTATATTTTCTCTGAACAGAAAGAAATTATGTATACCCTCAAAATTCAAAATCAGTCCCATTTTCCAAAACTTCATTTACACTGAAAGTTCTACTTGGCTTAGGAGCATAAGCACAGAATTTATGACTAAAGCATGGTAGAACAGATCTACAGCCTTCCCACTTTTTAGTCTGGGTGCAGAGGAATCTCCAACTACTGACTAAATCCATAGCACTGTTTGCAAGAGGTTTTATTTACCTACTCAAAACCCTTCCATCTCTTTCTGATCTTTACGAAAAAAGATTTGATTTCCCCCTCCCCTCCATACATCTTTCTACCACTCCTTTTAGGCAAAAAATATTCAATATTCAGTGAAATTTCCTGAAATAGCATCATTAGATAAAGAGCAGCAAATATAGAGCCAAAACAAGAAGAGTTACAATCAAAATCTTTATGGATTAGTACTGCACAATTGTACACAAGGACTTCTGTAGACATCCCTCCCTCCATCCTCCCCAAATTCACTTTCATTCAACTTGAGCAGTATTTCAAAACCTTGTTATGTTTCATTATAATCTCACCCATACACCACCACTCCAAAAAAAAGGGAGAGAAGAAAATACTTTTTACATTTCCATGTATGCTTAAATTCTATCTCCCTACATAATATCTGTCTATAGGAAGGATCAAGCTCCTCAACTACCCATTTTTTATCCACTTACCTTTAAAAACCAACACTGATCCTCAGATCAGCATTTAAAGACTGCACAGCCCAATATCCATCCTACTCAGAATTGACTGAGAGTGCCAAGCACATCCTGAGTCTCTTACTGCTACCCAAAGAAATGCTCCAAAAATTTGTCTCTCCTTTCCTATTCCTCTGTCCCAACTTAACTCTGAAAAAAGGAACGCTATTAATAAAGTCACTAGCAGACAGAAAATGCATGTATTTGATTAATAGCCACTACTAGGTCAGACCACTTAAAACAGTATTAAGAATACAAAAACTGAGTTTTTACAACATGTTTCTGAGATGAGCAATCATTATTTTTGTTAATTTCTGTCAGGGCATAATCCATTCCTCTAATATCATAGTTTGGGCAATTACTAAAAATACTGCTTTGCTACCATTTAAGCACCAGGACAATGACATTAGAAAAAGCTATGAGTTTTGTACCCACTCACAGATCTCGCTGGGATGAGGTTTTCTAAGAATGTATATAGCTATAACAAAACAGTAATACTGAAAAATAATCAAATTCTATAAAGGATGATGGTCAATCTATGAAATTGAGTATGAAGACTAGCTTCTCCACTGGTTCCATCACCATCATAAGTGCTTTATCACACCCAGAATTAAAGAGTAAAGCTACTCAAACACCTGGAAAATGAAACCATTAAAAGAATAAATGTTATGCTTCAGACTACGGGAAACACATTCCAAAACCGCAAGTTTACATAAATTCTGCAATTTCAAAAAACAAGAATGAACAGACAGCCCACCACTTAGCACCTGTATTTGCATGGCAAAATTATTTCAATACTAATTATATGCCAGATTGGCACTTAGTGTCCAGAGGAAAGCAAAACACTGGGTTCTGTAATTAATGTATGATTTCCCACTCTCAGCCTTCAGACAGGCAGCACTTAAGTGAAATAACAAGATGGGAACATGTCAGATATGCCTACTCTGTGGCTCTTGAAGCAAGCTCAGCTGTCTCAAAGCACAACATTTACTAACTAGTTTCATGAAGTCAGTTAAGTGACATGTGGTGGGCTAAGTCTTTGGAATAGGTTATTTTTGTTTTCCTGTTTTTTAGAAACAGAGTTGTTTATTTCACTTCCTTATTTACACACTTGCATCAAGAACAGAATTGAATGTGATTCTCAAGTAAGAAGCTTAAAATACATTTTCAAAGAAATCAAAGAGCAAATTAAAAGATAGTGTCTAATACTATATAACTTGAAGAGAAAATAATATAATTATTATTAAAAAAAATATTCAGGCCTCAAGCACAGGCAACAGGGTATCTAAAAGGATTAAAGCCATGGCCATGACTCATCTGCATAGCTTCTGTTGTGGCAGTGCTAAACATTGCCATTGTTAAATAGTAACTCCTGTCAGTTTATCAGCAGCCTCTGTAGTAAGCCAGACCTCTCTACAATACCCAAACCAGAGCAGCAACATTAACATTTCTGATCCTGCTGATTTGCTCACCCTTGGTAACAGATCACATTTTCTGGAAACTCTCCCAGTCTAAAAATGAAAATCACAGAGCAGTGCATTTGGGAACAGGTCTGACTGACAAGGCTACACACTACTGAACAGAAATCACTTCTCATGGGGAGAAGCAGTTGGTGCTTAAAGGTAAGAATAACTTTCAGGAGACAAGGATGGAGTTTCAGACAGCAATTATTCATTAATTACAATCCTGCTTATACTGCAGAATAATTCTGAAGTCACCTATTGTCAGGTACTAGTAACCACCTTTTACCCATCTCTGCATGGATGCACCACCTGGATGATGCAGCAGCCTTCAGACACCCTTGTGTGTACAGTGTCTTTGAGCCTAGTTCTCCCTATTACCTTGTGTGTATGCCATGAACAATGAGTCATTCATCAAAACTCACGTATCCAACCTGCCAGTGATGGCCTAAAAAAGACACCAGCTTTGTGCACAGCACAGATGAGAAGGGACTGCTCTTGCCCTCCAAAAAATCCACAGCTGTATTTGCAGGAGCAATTGTTCTCTTCTGACAGTGTGTAACTGGCACTACCCCTACACCTGTAACGCAGCCAGGGGTGTGACTGCTGCACTCACACACCTGAAATTGCTTTAAATTTAGCAAGTACAAGTAGTAAAGAAGAGATACCACAAAATCCAGTTTAACCCAGTTTCCATTAGATGTTCTAAGAATACACACACTCACATTGCTTGAAGAAAAGTCCAAACAACTCCACCTCCATTGCTCCCATTCCATACAGCAGCTGAATAACGCCCACCGGAGGTGTTTACCTTCACTGCCACTGTGAGGCTGAATTTCAGATATGCTCAAATGTACTTCACTACTTC
>WEKY01057759.1:6760-49364 GCA_013390045.1 Picathartes gymnocephalus
TACTATTGATCTGAGCTTTGAATATCACTAACACTCAAAATTAAACTATTGAGAGAATTTTGACTGACATAATTTTCATTACAACTTGAGTTTCTAATTGTACTCAATACTTCTCATTTTATGCTTACCTTAATAATCTGGATGTAAACCCATTGTTGACTAACAGATTAGTTTCAAAAACATAATTCTCTGTGATTATGAACATACTGCCAGACTCTTCTGATATCATTAACAAACATCTGTTCCTTTTATAATCGTTAGCTACCAAAATTAGAGAGGAAATCATATAGGCATCACTTGCATATCTTACTTGCTTTTGACTCTTTAAATAGTTAGCATACCTTCACAACATTCCTGGTCTTTTCTCAAATCCCAGATTAGTGTAATATTTTTTCTATGCACTGATGAATGTAAGACAAGGAGAAGTTAAAAAAAGAGAGTTCAAAATTGAAAGAATTCAAGGGAAAAAATCAGTAAGGCCTTATTTGAATAATAACTTGTAAAAATCAAATTGTATCTGGAGTTACTTTCAAATGCCAGGGAGTGAACAAACTGTTAGATCTATCCTGCAATATGTCTGTCTGTTACTACTTTTGATAATAGACAAAGCTATGTGTCTTCTGATGCAGAATACATGATATCAGCATCCTTTATGATGTTAAAACCACTTAACTGTGGCAATAAATACAGTTCATTACATTCTGTAATGTATCCAGTGATTCATTTTGTCTACTCAAGCAAATGATTCTTAATTGGTATTTCCACAGACCTGTATTAATTGTTTATGGTTAGACTCTGAACTGCAATCTTCCTGGACTGAACTGACTAATGTTTTAGCTTGTTACACTGTAGTAGCTTCTCTACTAGACCAGTACATTTCAGAAAAAAATGTAGTATTTTAGAAAATAAGTGTAGCAGCAAACAGGTTGATAAATGCTTGTCCAAGATTGTTGTTTTCATTGAAATGCAGCTACTACATAATCTGACCTACAGTGTTTGTTCTGAAGTTGTCATTATGTTCCAATTTACCTGAGTGAATAAACTTTTAAGAGTTGGTTTGAGGATTTTTGAATTAAGTATGGCAAATACTATCCCCTTCATCCTTTTTTGTTCTCCTCCAAGGCCTAGTCGACTAAAACTCAAGTCTCTTCTGTTACCTAAGAATTGCCAAAAGAAATGGAGTTCTGTTTTACACCTGAATAATCCTCTTTTCCCTTTCTTGCAAAAGACCTACGGACGTAGTGTTATTAACTGAATGTTTTAGGGTGTTCTTTATTATCATCTTGGAATGGCTTTAGCATGATTAACATTTATAGAAATTATAATGCTAAGGTCTGAATCTATTCAAAGTCAGATTATGAGATGCATTTAAAAGAAACAAGTTTCTTCATGTGTGAAAATAATTTTAGTATGGCAGTTAATCTTACAATTTGTTTTTCAACAGGCTTGAAGTTCATTTGGAGAAAGTAAAGTGTCAGATATAAGTTCTAGGTAATATCTTTGATAACAGTGTGATTACCTGACATAGGAAGTATACACTAAGACCAAAGGGTCTCCTATATATACAGTTTTGGGAAAATTTTTTCTTATTTCTTTCAAACAAAGCATTATTTGACAATGCCGAATGCCAGTTTTGATATCTATCTGTCAATACAGCACAGCATTTGTATAGTAACCTAGTCAGACCTTCTACCAGTGTAATGCCATGGACATAAACAGTGTAAACTGCACAAATATGGCCTCACCAGTTGTTGTCTTGAGGTAAACACACTTTGTCTTAGTCAAGAAATTAATTAAAAATGCAAAAGTAATAACAAGTTAATGCAACATGGTGCATATATTTTACATAATTGCAGCATTTACCTTAAGGTAAGTTCCAGACCTACATTTCATACCAGTGAAAACTTGTCTGCAGTTTTATTATGTTAGTGTCAGGGGAGGAATAGTATCACATAGAATTTCTTGAGTGTTTTGTTACAAATTATGTCTGCATTTTCACAGAGAAGTTATTTCCAACTTTATACTGCTTGGCTGCAGAGTTTCCAAGTCCATCTTTACTATGAGCAAATATATATAAAAAAAGATAATAAAAAACCAAAAGCATCAGAATGAGTCTAAAAAAATTTTGTAAATTATACTTTCAGTGTATATTAAAAAAATCAGTTTGAATAATCAGATGCAGCTTTAATTTTTCTTAAATGCACATCCATTATTTCTGCCACTATTTAAAACTATGTGAGGGGGATACACATATATTCTGATAACAACTACAGAGATAACTACTGATATTTATGACGTATAATTATAATATGTATTCTATGATAATTTATATAGATGATCCTATATACATTATGTAATAATGTAAATATAATGGTAGTGGAGAAAATATGAAAGCAAAAATATTCTACAAGGGTGCTCTATTGCATTCATAAAAGGATGAAATTCTTTGTGCGATGGGATGTGTCTGACTTGTTAGCAGCTTTAGGAATTATACAAAGAATTTCTTTCTTTGGATTTTCTTTACAGCAGGAAAATGTACATCTGAATTTGGTTTTCTTCTCATATGTAATGTTCATGACAATCAGAAACTTGGAAGGGAAAAAGATAGTCTGTGTCAAAATTCCAGGCAAGAACTCTTCTCCAAAATGATATATCTATTCTAACAAGAGATAGAATGGTTATTTCTGCATGTAGTAGCATAGTAGAGCTAACATAAGGGATTGGTATCCCTATTCATCCATGTCCTCCTAAAATTTAGGTTGCATTCTATTAAATTATTAAACCTATTTCAAGCAGATATTGTGAACTTGACAAGAGAGAATAAGTTCAGTGGTATTCATGAAGTTTCTCTCTGTAGTGCACAAACACTTGATTTGAACAGATACAGTGGAGAAGAGGTTCAGCACTGGCAGGGGAGGGGAGTGCTGAATACTGACTGGAATACATATTCATTCCTATTAAGACATTAAGACTTTACTAGCTTTAAAGAAGTCACTCAGAGGATGAATGTAGCAATTTTGGTTATTTAAATTTAAATGTGTTGGTAGTCTGAATTTTAATGTTGTGTGACCCACAAAAGACTTTGAATAGCAATACAGTTTGATTTTTTTTTTTTTCACATAAATTTTGTTTTAAATCTTCCATGTAAGAATATGTACTGTTTAACTTGAATGTTAAAGTGTTGTTTCAGGAGTAGGCTGAGAAGAGTTAATGAATATGACTTAAGTTAGCCTATTCTTTTATTATTAATAATGTTGAGGTTTTGAAGTTAAAAATTGATGCTAAAAGCTTTGTAATTTTGTATATTAAGATTGTTCTTAGTGCTTAAGACAATGTGTATTTTCAGTAGTGGCTTTGGTTTACCTCTTTCTGTCATCTTAAAAGAGGTACACAAACCACAGATGGCTGTATGGAGAAATTTGAATTAGCTCTCGAGCACTGAAAGTTTGCACTAAATTCACAGAAAAAGTGTACTTGGATCCTTTAATACAGATATATACAGACATTAATGCAGTGTCTGTAGACTGTGCGTGCCATGTTTCTCACATGTAGTGAATATTCCTTTGATTACACTAACAATAGAAATCTAAGTGTAAAATGGGTCATTTCCTATGAGGATTAGCTGATTTAAAATATTATCTACCTGTTCTGTGTACTCCACTCCTTTGCAGAACCTTCATTCTCAGAATGAAGAGCAAAATACGATTTGTATCAGCACCACAGATATCTTGGTTAAGTTTGGCATATAATAGCCAGGTAGAGCAGGCTATTTCACACTACTTGTGATGTAGCAGGCAGTTACTGTGATCAAAAATAAACAAATGAGAATGATAGAAAGTGCAGCTCACATTTTGTGTAACAGACTGTTGAAGCAAGGTTATCTGCCAGTCTGAACAACTTTAAGTTTTCCTTTTAGAACAGATTTTCAAAAAGCAAAGTGCATGTCAGAAACCATCCTAATGCTATTAAACAAAAAACTTGTGTTTTATTTGTAAATAAAAAGTATACAATGTAATAGCTAAAAATGTATGTTAGAATTTTTATTAGAAGAAAGCAACTTCTGTTATTGGGTTGTATTTGCCTATAGCAAAATCCTTGCTTTATCAGTAGATCTCAGTGTTTTCTCAATATGTTTATGTAAAATAGTCTGCTGTGATACCTCGTTACTGAACAGAAAGGAGGCTATGATATTTATATCACTGAAAAAGATAGACATAGAGATCATTTTAAAAATCCAGAGAGTTCTTTACAAGCTCTACGATAATTTTTTTTAGATATGAACTTAAAATCCAATGTAGCCAGTAGTTCAGACTGTTCATAAAGAAGTGTTTAAAGTTGAGAAAGGGTTGTTGTGAAAGAAAAAGTGAAGTTGAGGAGGAATACATAACATTCAGAAGCAAAAGATCTTTATACTTACTGATATTTCAGAAATAAATTCAATTTAATTTATATATTTTTAAAATAAATACCTGTAAATAGGTACCTTTCATTCAGGTATGAGTCCACTGGTTTTTATTGCCTATTTATAGCACTGATAGCTATCAACATAACTTGTATATAGACTTTCTGTGCTGTTTATAGGCTATAAACTTTTAAGAACACCTATGAAGAAAAAACCTGACACATTTGTGCTACATAGAAGAAATTTCCATACTCATGCCATCTAAAACAGAATTACTTTTTGCATTCATATAGTATTCTTTGGAATACTATTGATTATACATTAAAAACATATTTTCTCCTATTAAATAACTCTTGCAAGCAACTTAAAGTACAATCAGAACTTATATAAACTTGAAAAATGAGTCTGTTGAACATAATTTCCACCTCAGCTCTCACTCCCAATTATTGCAGCACTGTATATCATTCAGATGCTGGTTGAGACAATTACAGTATTCATTTTTTGCCTTTGCCTTTGAATGGCAGGGGTTGATGTGTTTCATTATCATTAAGGTCGTGTTCTAGTTTACTCCAAGCACGCTCTTTTGCCACTTGCCTTAGACACCAGAACATGATTAATGGTGTCAGATCCTGTTAACGTTTACATCATAACTGAAAGTAGATGTTACAGTGAAGTGCAGATTAAAGACTGCTAAAATACCTGCCACTAGCAATTATGGTGGGGCAGTATAAAATTTCTCATTTGTTTCCAGAGGTCAGATTAATAAAGCTGCATGGCACATTATCATAAAGGGTGGACCCAGTTGTCTGTTTAGATTATGCTTAAAAGTCTAGTGTTTCTAAGGAAACTTTGCAAGGAATGAATGCATCCATTTTAACTAGCAGTATAAATGTGGGTAATTATTATACCTTATTCTGAAGGGATCAAAACCAGAGGTTGCAGTCACTGAAATGTCTTTTTGCATTTTAATTCATATATATAAAAATTAGATTTCTTTTACAAATTCATTTTTTAATCCTTACACTTAAAGTAGCTCCCCAAGACCTGAAAAGCTAATTCCTTAGGTGAATGAGCTGTACACTAAACTTCATCAAATATTAAAAATAGACCTATCTGTATGTATTTCTACATGACACAAGTTAGAACAAAGAACTTAACTATTTAAAGATGTTAATTCTATTAAAACAATAGATAGATATCTTATAGCTTCAAATTTAAGAGAGTTAAATTAAACACTATGTTTATATTGTAGCTATTCAAGTGATTAGTACAAAAAGCATACAATTTTTTTTGATCATGCAGTTGTGTACATCTTTAGCAAATGAGTACAGCTTTCTACACTTCCTTCCTAATAACAAATTTTTGGTCATTTTTCAAAGTGGCTTTTTAAATGTTTGCTGAAATGTAAAAAATAATTTGCTATTATTAGAAAAAAGGGTGTTTCTTTGTTTGTTTTTTCCTTTTCTTTAAATACACACAACAGCATCCTGTGAAGAAAAAAGCAGACTTCTAAGATGTTTTCAGTAGCGTTACTAAGATACAGATAGAATATATTACTGAAGGAATTGAATGATTTTTTATGTCTATGTTGAAAATAAGATTAAATATCATGGCATAAATTTCAAGAAACTGGAATAAGATTTTTCCTATGATCAAGAAGCAACAAAGGAAAATAATAAAAGTGGTTTATGAACTTATATGATAACTCGAGTAACCAAAATGTCAGAATGTTCATAACATATCAAGAACATTTTCCTAGGAGAGGTAGAGAAATACTAAAAAGTGTTATATGTGACACTTCTTAAACCTCACCTGCCATACCATAGCAGTGTCAGAATGTTCATGTTTTAGATTGAATTTAATTTTGTCGTAAGCAAATACAGAGAAGGGTTACTCTAGTGTTCAGACAGTATTTTTAAGTAAAACTAAAGAACACAGTTTGTTTTTCGCAGCAGAACAGGATACTTGAAAGCATGCCGATACGAATGCTTGAAAAAAGCATGGAACTCCTGAAATGAAAAGTTAGGTAGATGATAATTATTTTAAAAAAGAGGCAGACTCCTTGCATGCAGCAAGACATTTCTCCGTGTGCAATTTTTTCCTCTTTGCATGAATTAATATAATATTAAAAATGCTGTGTGTGATTGTGTGTAAATAATAAAGTTAAAATTGAGTGAAACCTGTTTCAGGAGGAATTTTCCTGGTTCTGTGAAACTGAGGGGGAGATTTGGTGCTTTACCTGTACACAAATTTATTTGAGTTCATGCAAAATGATGGAAAAAAAATGGAAGAAAAACCTCAGGAAAATGCCTGAAAAGAGATGATACGAGGAGTCACTCAGCTTCTCCTTTAAATTGAAGCAAGACGTCTCTTATCTGGAAGACTAATCTAAGGTGTTCTGTTTATAGGGGAAGGTAAAATGTTTCATTTTATGGGTTATGATAAAATTCTGGTTTTTTGCCTTCACATTCCTGTGTATAGATATTTTTATTTGTGCAGCCAATGCCTGGATCATTTTCTCTAAAGACTTCTTTTTCCATGTTCTTTCCCATCTGTGCCCCATTTTGCATAAGCTCTGTCTCCCTTTTTCATACTAGCCATTCATATCTTTCAGGATTTGGCATGGCAAAAGCTAATCTGTGTTCTCAGGGGATAATGTGTGTAAGGCTTAAAATGCAACCTCCCTTGAATATCCAAGGGTAGGATATGCCTTTGAACTTTCAAAGGTTTTTAGAGATTAAGTATTTGAAGTAACTTCTAGCTTTCTTCATAGTCATAGGGCACATAGTTTTCAGTTTGAGGTTCTGGAAAGGAGTGAACTTTATAGGTCTGAGTGAAAACAGTTAAGGTGAACATTCAGTTTGGATGATGTCTTTATAGGCTTTTTTTTTGTAAATTGACCAATTCTTCCATCACCTTGGAGGGTCCAGTGAATCTTCAAGAAGTAATTGTATTTTATTAATTAATGGGGATTAAAATATTTTCTAATTTTTAAAATAGTGTCTGATAATAATAATAGGGTAAATTTTGACTGATTCTTAAAGATTTTTTAAATTTATATGATGTATAGATAACTGTCATAAAAATTTTGTCTTTCAAAATTGTAATAGTTGACAATAAGGTTTGCCAGATTTTGTTTTGCTCAGCTGTGGAAAGGATATCCATATGGTATCATTGAAGTAACTGCAAAAAACTGTAATTCTGCTTGGCCCTGCATAACTACATAAGGCGAGGCCTTTGGCTGTTTAGGCAACAGTTATTGATCCAATAGCTATTTATCAGAATTTCCAGCCTGGGAAAGAAATAGGGTGGGATAGATTTTTGTCCATGTACTTAGCAGAATTTTCTTGCACAGGGGTTGGTTAAAAGGTAAATCCATGGCTGATAAAGTAATGGCTGATTGTTGGTTAAATAATCTAAGAGATTTGACACGAATGGTTACACATCTAAGTACCATTCTGTCAGCAAGTGTCTTTGTATTTGATGGCAGCGTGATACAGTGGGATTCTTTCTTCTCTTTGTGCTCACTGGACTTTGTAGAACATAGAATTTATTTGCACATATGGTGCTCAGGCTATAAATTTTTGTTTCTCTAGCATTTGATGTCCTGTCTAGACTTAAACTAAGCATAGGCTTAGATTGCTAAGGTGGCAGGATATCAAAACAAAAATTCTCAATAATAAGGTTCAAATTACTCTCTGTTTAAATAATGCATGAAAAACACATACAATTGGGAATGTTGGTCTACTAGCAATAATCAGTCAAATCATGATGTTTTCATTCTTTTAAAAGACTATAAAAATCCATAGCAGCATTGCTTTAATGGAAATTTAAGAAAACGTTTCATTATCTCAGAAATAAATAAATCCAAGAATATTAAAACAAGCATTTTTTTTAACTTTTTAAAGTCCTACATAGAGCTGATTAAATGAAGGCTCTCAGAAGGAAGGAAAGATTAGAGAATTTTAGCAAATAAAAAGGCATACAAAATTCCCATTTGTATGATAAGTGCTACCAAGTTTCTAATAAGCACACATTGATTCTTCCTCATAGAATGTAAAAGCTGTGATTTTGTAGCTTTGAGGATAATTGCCCACTATAAATTCTTCACAAATGGAGAAAAAAAACCCAATAAAAACATTCTGGTATCATAATCATGATTTCTGTGCTCAAAGGATCATCTATGTAGGTTGCACTGTGGTCTAATTAGCAGTAATCTGACCTTCTTTCCCCAGAAACATTGAAAAATCTTATTACTCTTTATAATTGTAACTGACATCTCAAAATAACAGCAGTACATAGAGTTAGGAGTATTGTAAATTAAATACATTGGCAGAAGTAATACAGAATGATGAAATTTAAAGAGAATGTATTTATATTGCTTAAATGTAGTCTTTCTAAGGTAGTTCAACATACTCCTGTGTAAATATATAATAACAAACTTATATGTTTACAGACATACAGATAAAATGTCAGGACAGACATACAATAAAAAATGTGTAGAAAGAGGATCTCAGAGCAGAAATGTGAATCTAGGAATAAAAGGATTTCTTGCCAGTCTTAATAGCCTTTAAAGACATATTTTAAACAACCATTTTGAGGTATCAAGTCATCTACAGCAAGTGTAATAAATGTAGCAGGAAAAGCTGAGCTTTATCCTATTCATTTCTTTATTTCTGCTTCAAATTGAAGTGCTGGATTAGGCAAAATTTGGAAGTGTAATGTAGTTCAAGATTAAAACATGCAAGTTGAAATATACAGTATTATAGATATTTCTTCTTTTAAATTTGGGTTTTTATAGCTTGTTTGGGGAGGTTTTTGGTAGAGCATGTCACGTGACTGCATGACTGTATGCACTCATTCTGGATGAATGCTCTTTAAAGCATTAGCATTTTTCATAGGTCTGTATTCTAACACACTTGCTGGACTTACTGATTGCTGAATGTGCAAGGTGTGTGACCTGTTATCCTCTTTCCTCGCTTATTAAGAAAAAAAGTCTTTTTATGTGCCTGCTTATCTTCATAAGCAGTCAATTGCAAATGACATTTCTTCCTTTCCTTCTCTCTCTGGAGAGGTATTATGAGACATGAAACCTGTTTACTTTCTTTCAAGCTCTTCTGTGCTGAGTGAGATTGCCCTTTTCCACATGTCTACTTTATTCTTGCAGTTGTGGCAAACGCTCAGAGTTTAGGGGAATCATAAATGCAAGCGAGCTACAGGCTTCCATGCAGAGCGTGAAGGTCAGTACTGTTTCCCACACTGGGATTGCAGTGTCTCATCAGACACCTTAGCAATCTGATCTAGTTGCTATCAGAAAAGTCAATATTTGCATTTTGTTGAATATGCATGCCCACCAGTGTTTGGAAAAATGGTTATTTGGTATCTGTGCTTATATGATTATCTTGTTTGCATTCACAAGATACTATCTGCAAATCCTCTAATGATTCAAAGACAACGTTGTATGAAGTTATTTCATTATTAGGATTAATTCATTGCTATTCTAAATTAAACAGGCTTAGCATTTTTTGTTCTTTAATTCAGATAGGGCACTGGAAGGACAACTTGAAGAAAAATGTCAAAAAATGCTTTAACACATGGAATGTTAAGTGTACACAGAGAAGCCATTTTAGTTCATGTTATGTTTGCCCATCACTTTTTAAAGAACTTTTGGATCATACTGATTGCTGAGAAACATTGATTTCCCTGCAAACAGTGGTGCAAAACAGATTAATGATTTTTAAATGGCCTAAAAGTTCATTGGTGGAATTTAAAGAAAACCCCAAATTTGAATACAAGGATTTTCTTAACATGTGTGCAATCACCTTTTGCAGACTGTAGAGTCAAAAACATTCTCTACTGGTAGATTTTTATATACATATATTGATTTGATTGACTTCAGTGGGATTCTGCAGGTGTGCTTGATTTTGATGGCAGACAAAGACGTAAATCAGAGCACATAATTCTGAAAGATTTAAAATGCAGAAAAAAAATCCTTTTCAGACAATATCTTACCAATACACTTACAGAATTCCTCCCGTATGCTTTGGGTGATATTGAGCAGAGATCAGTCATTTAGAAATTTGTATCTCTTTTCAGAGTGATTCAGTTCATGAGAATGCTCTTACTTTCTTCACACAGAATTCTAAATTCTTTGATTAAGTTGAGGTAGAAGAGGTGGATTGTGCTTAGCACAAAAACAGGGACCAAAAAAATCCTGCCACCTCCCAACAGCAGATGGAAACAGTGTATTTTGAAGTTTTCCTTTGAAGGGAATACCCCTCTGTTAAACATAATTTTGACCAGCTATTTTAATTGTGCCTCTGGTCATCAAAGATAGTATCTGTCGAAGATGAAGCTGGACATCAGAGCAACCAGGGAAGTGCTTTAAGGTAGTAAGAGAGAGACCTGGCCACTTCTTCTGGCACCATTCTCAAGAGGGAAAAGCTGCATACCAGTGAACCAATTTAGTTAATTATATGTTAACTTTTCCTTGGTCTTTGACTCAGGACTTGTGAGCTATAGTGAGCTTTACATCAAGTGGGTGAATCATATTATGCATACAAAGAAAGCTAACAGACACCTAAAATTTATTCTGTCCTGAATATTTTCTAACTTGAGATGGTGTAGAGGCCCAGAGAAGCTAACTTTAGTTGCAGGGTGGATTGTGGTAATGCTACTTTGTGAAATGTAAGATTTTCCACTTAACAACTAGACAGAGAGGAAAGCTTTTCTATAACTCAGTGAGCAGAACCTAGAGGCTAAATATGTTTTTATTTTCTAAATAAAAAATAATAGCAGTTATTCATCCACAACATGCAACAGCACAAGCTGCAAGAATAATCTCAAATTTAAAACTGTCTATAGGATGCACAGCCTCTAATTTGAAGGAGTACCCATGCCATATTAATATTTGGTTCTATCAAAGTTACGGAGCATGTATGCAATACAGACAGCCACTGAAAATGACCTTTATTTGCAGTATCTGTATGTCATCAGTTATTAGTGTTTCTTTTATTCTTGAGAACTCTGTGGGATAAGCTAGGCCTTTCAGAAGCAGGAACTGAAGTTTATGTTGCATGAATTGAATTTGTTAGAGCCTTTAGTCTGTTAGTCTTTTCAGAGTTTTGTGACAAAGAGCTTGAAATACACATTGTATTCACTTCAGTACCAGTGCTTGTGTATTGATTTCTGAAACTTTGTTGTGTCATGTATAAAACAGAAACTGGAAGCCAGTTTTGCAATGGAAAATAAGGAATATTTTAGATTTGTAGAATTTTTCCACTCAGCTTTACAAGGAACACAGCAATGCCTTAGTTTTGGTGCATTCCTCTCATAGCTGTTTTCTCACTAGTAATTATTACATAGTTTCATATTTGTTTCCATGTGGGTTTCTGTTTGATTGATTGTATTTGGTTGTCCTGAGAGCAGGAGAACAGGATATGTCTTGCTCTTTTTTTGTTCACCTTTGACATTTTGGTATGTTTTTCTGGAGTTAGAAAGAATGTAATCCTTGAACATTATCAAACTGATTTTTTGTTTGTTGGGTCAAAAATGTTTGGCTGCCCCTATACTAAATAAATAAGCAGCAAATGATAAATAATGGAGCAGTCATTTTCTTCTACTAAATTATGGAATTCATATAATGAAAAAATAAACCATTCTATTTTATGTTATCTGAAAAATTGATAACTAGTTTGTGGGCTTTACATTATTCAGATAACAGAAGATATGCAATATGTTTGGATTTGTTCTGCTTCCTCCCTTCAACTGTACAACTACAAGGTTTAGCAGAATATGTTTTATCTGATCACTTCTAAACCCAGAAATATCTATGTTACAAATTAGGTATTAGAAAAATCAAAGTATATTTTTTGGTTTTCAATGGAGTAATGGTTTTTGACTTTTGCTTAAAAGGTAGTCTGAATAGTAAGTGGACTTTCTTCAAAGATAAAGACGTATTGGCCAAGTGCTTTGTACTAAAATATATTTTCTGCTTGTATTTTAATAAGAGATCTGTAATTACTATGTGGAATAACACTATCTATCTTTTCAGTAATAATTATTTACAAAATTAGTGTTACCTTGATTCCAGTTTGCATTTACCACCATATGCTGGTTTTGATAGACAACCATGTGTTTGACATGCAAATTTGCATACAGGTGTCTTAAAGGGATATTGAAATGCTTTACTTTTAAAATAATGTGTTGTGTGTGCTTTAGTTGTGAATTTCAAGATGGAATTTCGACTGAGCTTTTCCAGTGTGGTGTTACCACACTGAAGAGATTTGGCATAAATTATGCAGTGCAGCAAAAATGTGTTCTGTACTTCTATTATTCACATTTCATATGTGTCTTTGGAACCTCAAAAATCACTTTATTGCCAAAATGGTTGCAGCTTAATTACAATGACATAAATTTTTTGGATGAACCTATAAGCTAAAATTGGTAGCATTTCTAGCTTTTGGTAGATTTGTATTTTTTTCCTATATAAGTAATAATTTTATTAATCTAAAATACAAGTAAAAATGAATATACATATAAACATTACATATAAATGAAAATCTATCCATTGCAGTGAAAACCTTGTACTATAAGAAATGCAGAAGCTCACAATTATATGCCAGGTGAGCAAACCTTTTCCTTTCCATTCTTTCTTTCTCTTCTCTTTAATAATTTATAAAGTTTAAAACAGGACTATGAAAATCCTGTTTAAAATAATTAAATAAAAGCCCTTAAATCCAAGCAACCTTTTGTGTTTGAATGTCATAAAGAGAAGCTAGAAAAGTTTTCCCTTTTTTTAACAAGATTTTTAACAGTTGTGAAAAGTCAGAAAGTTTTAACAGCTGACTAACACACTAACAAAATAAATGTTTAAAAATATATTCAAGTTAAGAAAATAATGCATTTGAATTCAATTATTGTGACTTTGTTTTCTGAGATATTGTTTGGACACATAAATTTTATATTGAATAAAATCATTTCAACATGAAGGGAGTGGGAAACTCTTAAACAGAAATTAGAATGTGTAGAAGCTCTTTCATATGCTAAATGACTGGTGAACCTACACCCCTGTTGACACTGCTGAAAAGACAGTTTTTTACTGTCTAATGCTTTTGACACATTGTTACAAATCAAAAAGATACTAAATGACCTGGAAACATGATTTTTAATAGATGAGACCAAGGTTACAGGAGACTTAAGCAAAAGTCATCTTCCTGCAAATGTGAGAGAGATTTAAAGAGGAGATACAATTTATATTCCTATGGATGCTACCTGAGGAAAACTTCTGTGCATATAGATTTTCAAGCATCTACCTAACGGTTAACCTGATGTTATATTATTGGTATGTAAACCCTATTAAGAAAAAGAAAGCATCTTCCTTTGGTGCAACATTTCAAAAGCAAAAGCTAAGATCTAAATTGTTGGTGGGGGGAAGTTAGCAATGGTACCCAATGGAATTTTTATCTGTAACACTCAATTTTTAAAGTCCCCATCACAGCACTGAGCTAATAATGTGGTTTACATCCATTTTGCTTCCTTGTGTAGCATAACTTTCCAAAGACTTAAAGACCTAATAGCAAAAACTATGTTTTCCGTGAGCTAAAATTGTGTGTGTGTACAAATTAAGGTACCTACCAGTAGCGGAGTATAATATGCATATTTATTTATGTTTCTTAAAAATAGAGCTGGAATTATGAAAAAAATTACTTAAAATTGCAATAGGACATTGATGCAGTGGTTTTTATTGGTTAATTGTAATGTGGTTTGTTCCACGTACCCCTGTTCGGACCCTGTATACTCTCCCTGTCAATTATCTGTCCCCTCCCCTGGTCGAGCGAGAGAATCCCTCTCTCTCCCCTGTCATTCTCCTTTCACCCCTACCTCAAGTTCTAGAAGGGTCTCTGTCATTTGGCTATGCATTGGCCCTCACAGGTGTAACCCCACTCCCCTGTTCTCCCATTTGCTGTGTAACCTGTCCCTCACCCCTGGACCACACCCTTGGGCTTTCCCAATTGGTCATGTTTGTGCCTCCACCCCTGGGATCCTGGGGGTAGAAAACCCCCTGTTACCCGTGTTTCGGGGTCTCTCGGGGTAGAGCATAGGAGGTTCGACCCTTCTCTGTGAAACTCCCGGTGGCCTGACTCAGTTAGTCTCTCCCCATCAGCTAAATAAATCTTAGTTGTTATGCAGAGCTGCTGAGTCCTCCCTGCTTGGCTTCTCCTCGCGGTGGTCACCTGCTCTTCACGCTGCTATCGGCTCTGTGCTCTGTGACTGCGATAGGGTTCTGGGGATCAGAGAAGGTCCCCAGAGAGATTGTCTTCGACCGGTGCAGTTACAGCACCCCGGGCAGCTGAGCTATTAGCGAAAGGACATCAAGTAGTCGTTACAATTATTTTTGTGTATTTGGAAAAATACTAATTGTATTTTTAACTACAATAGTTGTTTGAGTGAAAAATCTTTCCAGTTTGGCTGGGATTGAAATATTTTCATGTCTTTGATTTATAATGTCAAAATGTAGCAGACAGTTTAGGAGGAGGAGTAATGAGAGACCAAAAATATTAGATAGAATAAAACATCAGTGAGATAGATAAGTGTGTCAGAATTGTAAACCATGCACAGATAAGTAATCATCTGATTAATCTGGAAAAGGTTAATTTTATGGTTGCAATTAAAAATTAAATGAATCTGATTATATAGTCTGGCAAGAAAAAAACATTAATTCGAGCCTATAAATGGCTACAGCTACAGGTTTTGAGTAGCTTATTCAGCAAGACTTGCCACTCCCAGCCCCGACCAACACTGGGCAGGAGCCACTTTCTGAGAGGAAGGTTATGCTCTTATGTTTGTCATATAGAGGTTAATATGCTGTTCTGAGGTGTGAAGTATCTAAGTTTGAGTCAGATCCTACTGATTTTACTATTGAAATTAGATCATACCACAGCTAAACAAGGTGGACAAGACTGTGAGTTTAGAAGATATTTTTTTTGTTTTAACTCAACCTGTTAAAGTTTAGAAGATATTTTTTTTTGGTTTAACTCAATCTTAGATGACTTATTTACCAGCCAGGTCTGATCAGAACTTACTCTAAAGTCTATGGTGTTGAGTTCATGAAGCAGCTGCAAATATTTTGTGTTTTAGTGGCTGCTGTCCTGTACTCTTAAAAAAATACCATGAAATAGCAACAAAAATCTTTCAGGCAGCGTAACTGAGCATCTTTCATACATATGAGTTGCCACAATTAATTTAATTCCTCTAGCCTAATATCTATTGAATGCTAACTCATTTGGCTGATACAGGTAATAACCAAGATATAGCATTCCACATCTGTCTGTACTGAAGATTCCCTCACGTACGGATGATCTAAACATCTGTGTTAGAATCTAGTAGTCAGAAATGCAGAAATTAGTTTTAGCCCATGCAGTACTCTTCTGTAGCTACTTCATGCTCCACAGGTTCTAGTAACGTTACAGACTTTCTGTCTTTATTTTTGGCACTAAATGACATATTTTACATGAAGGACATCAACCAGATTTTCACAGAAAAATCTTATCTCTCTGAAAAAATGATATGGCTACACAGACCTTGACTGAACGTCTTTGATCTCCTCCAGAGCATTAATCTTTACTTTTTTCTGTCAGCTTTTCTTGTAGTATTTCCTTATACATAGAATGTACAGATGCACCCTACTGACTTATACACAGAAGGTAGGTCACAAGTAATATTCTTCTGTACCTAACAGATATTTTGGTGGTTTGGTAGCAGAATTTTTGAACTGGAGAGCTAGCCCCAGTATGAGATTACATTTGTAATCCTTGCTTGCATTAATGGAGTCCAAACTTTTATCGCAGAGGAAACCATTAAAACGTTTGCAAACCACTAATCTGTTCAGGGATTTTCTATTGTTTATCTAGGGCAAGCCTACTGGGTGGCAATCCTATTTAATATTTCCTTATTTGGAGGAGACGGTGTTAAGATATACAGAACAAAAACAGTATACAAGATAGAAAATAATCATTAAAAAATCAAGCTGGCATGAATGAACTCATGTAGAACCTAAAGCTGGTGTGATCTTATGCTTGTGATTCAGAAATTAAAAAAAAATACTGAAACAGAAACTAAAAAAGTTTAGCTTTGATCTTGAGGAAGATATCTCTAGTTACTTAAAATTGTCTTACTTGACTCAGCTGAACATGGTTGAAATGTCTAATTACAATAGAAAATGCATGTACTATTGTTAAAAATTTATATTACAGCTTTAGATGCCTGCGAATGGTAAAGGTTATATTATTTAGTGGCATTATTTATAATTTTGTCTGGAGATCACTAGTTTCTCCTTGAAGGGAAAAAAATGAAATACTGGAAATTTAGGAACATGAAAAAAGAATGTTAAACTTAGGTAAACAAGACAATATGCTTAAGGTATTACATTTTCCCTGAATCTAGTGTTCAATCTACAGGTGAATGTGCAAAAGGACTAGATTTATGCCAATAGGCAGGAAGATTATTGCATTCATATTGAGGTTACCTAACATGAAAAACAGCCTTCAGCCTGAAGAAATGAATCTCATATTTGTTTATTTTTCATTTCTGTAGCAGGAGTCTATTTCAATATTTCTGTTGTTCTGGAATGTGGCACTCTATGATAGAGAACAGAGGCAATTTTTATGTGTCCCCAAACCATCTAAGGTTAAAATTGGATTCTACTGGAAGACAATAGAACTCAGGCTGATCACAGTTCAAATTCTGATGTGAATTTCTCTGTTAACAATCAGATAACAAGTCTGTATCAGTATCTCTTTCAGAGTTAACTTTTGTGTATGAAATGCATTTATATACACCAAAAGAACCCCCAAAACAATACAACTGGCAACTGCAATAGAGGACACAGGCAAAGGAGGAAAGACTCAGAAAATTAAAAGAATTCTCATAGATACAGTAATGATACTGACACAAAGCAGTGCCAAGAGCCTAATAATAAGGAACTTGTATTCTGAATATTTGCATTCTATCTCAGGTGTTGTAAATATTACTACATTTCTAGAAATTTATCATTATGTTCTTGACTTTAGAGAGACATCTATAAGAATTGAGAAACAATTATTTTCCAAACATATAGCATATATTCGTTTAGTGAATATGAACACAATGGGGGGTATGCTCCTGTTGGTTAACTCTGACCTGATACCTTAGACAACCTGGTTTCTGAATCTTTAATAAATATATAATACCTATAGGTATTAGAAGTTTTAGTAGTAGGAAAAGCAATGAGAAAAATTGAAGATATTAGAGCAGTGATTTTCTTTCCAAATCTCATTTTGTATAATTTCTTATAGCTAAAATTGGATTGGATATTGTGCAAATAATAACAACTTTCATTTCAATAGTTAATGGGTGTTTATATGGTACTAATTCCCTTTTTTTTCTGAGAGCTGATCACATTATCTGCCAAAATCAGAAATGAACTTTCTATGCTACATTTTCTAGTTAATAGGAATTTTATGCTTTATCTGTTATGCTAGCAGTTGTTTTCCTTCCATCCCCCGTCTATCTGCACTGTCCATAGAAGACAAAATTATTTGAGAGGCATATGCCTTAAGTGTCAGTGCTGGGGTTTTTTTATAAAATGTTTCCCTTCTGATTTTTTGTCCCTTAGTGAAACATAGTGAAAATACGAGTAAACTGTATCATGAAAAGTACATCTGTTTAAAACTAAATGAGATAAAACCACAAAAGAAGAAAAAAACCTAATTTTCACATTGTCTCCTTACTGCAGAAAAACGATTAAGTTTATTTTAGAGTCCCTGAAACTTGAGAACTGGAACTTCCGTAACACATACTGGGATTTCTTTAGGTGAGTTTTCAACACAAGCATGCACTCAGTATTCCTAGTTAGGGCATTTTAAATAAGAAATTGCAACCTAACAAAGGAAACATTCTCATTTCCAAAATCCACTGAGCCTTTGTGTAGCAATAGTCATTCCAAGGTACCATGCAGCAAAAATTTATCCTCATTATTAGAAACAAAAGGAGCTTATACTCTTCAGTAACATGGCTAGTGTGATTTTGATGGTGATTTACCTGAAGTGTTCAGTGCACTCATGCATCTCACAACTATAGGCTGCAGTCTGAAAAGTCTGTCTGCTACCAAATTTTCTAGGCTCTGGAAAAAAACAAAAGAAAATTAAGAATGAAAGAAGGGAAAACAGAGCAACTTCCATTTTTTCACCTCACTGAAGCAATATTTTAGTTGTAACATCTCTGTGTTCTGTTATTTACCCTGATAACTCCATTTGCTGCTGCTGGCTGCAGCTTCTGCTGCTGCCCTCCTCTACAGCTCCACGGGGCCAGCCCAAGTTTTCCCGGGCCTGGGCCCTCCCCTCTTCCAGGGGTAGCGCCCAGGCTGGGCCAAATCCACTCGGATGGGGGCATAAAAAACATAATTTGCTTCCATGTCTTTATGTGTAGAGTGTTAATTCTACTGTTATTATACAGCAGAGATCTACCCCTAAGCCTAGTTATGACAGGGCCACAGAGAAAAATGAACTCTAGCCCTGAGCAGAAACTGCAAAGATTGGGAGTGTTTTATGTCAGTGTGCTGAGGAATCTGAAGATGGAATGAAGGAGATTTCAGGCTGGCACATGACTTTTAGTACAGCTTTCAACAAATTTAACCTATCTGCAATATGCCTGTATTTCCCCTTTGGCTCTGTAGTGGTTTCACGTCGCCTGCTCACACCAGGTGAATAATTAGTGTAGTGGTTGTTCACGTACTCTGGTCTATCACTGGGGTGCTTACTCATTTCTGTGGTGAGATAAGGATTAAGAGAAATGCAAAGCAGCCCTAACCATTAAAGGCCAAGAGATAGCTGATGAAGCCTAAAAGGAAAAAAAAACTTAAAAGGAAAATAATGGGAATCAAACTGAACCTCCAGATGTTTCTTTTCCCCCCACCTCATTTGTCTTTCTTTACCAACAACTCTTTTTCCATCAAAAACACAAAGAAACAACACCTAGAGATCTTTGGTCAGTTTACAACCTTTGACATAGACTTTCATCAGTTCAGTTGGGAAGAGTAGTCTCTTCTGCCTCACCATGGGGACTTTCCCACAAGAAACACAGTTCTCTTGTGGGTTTCAATATCACCATGAACTCCCGCCCGGAAAAGGATATCTGTTCATGTGATCGCCTTTCCTCAATACGCAGCCTTTCCTGCAACTGCTTTGAGGACTCATGTCTGTGTCATGGAGTAGTATTTTAAGGATGAACTGTTCCAGTAGAAAAACAAAGGTCTTCTCTCTCTGGAAGCAAGGTTTCTCCCATCCCTGGAGCAAGGGTTCTCTTCTCTCTCATCTCTGTTCAAGTTTCTCATAGACCACAACTGCTTCAACATCTGCTTGCTTCAGCATATATGCTTTTGCTCAGACTACATTTAGACCGCTGCATCCCCTCAATTGCATTCATGAATTACAAAGAAATGGTTTGAATATAGTTCGTCTCCATGGTTCTGCAGGAGAATTTCAGCTTAAAGCATCTCCTCTTTCTCTTCTCTCTGGACTTTCAATCCCTCTTTGCTGACCTTGGTATCTTTGTTGGTTCCTTCTGTGTCCTCATTCTGAGTCCCTTAGTGCACTTAAAGTTATATCTAAGTCTCTTGAGTGCACTGAAAGACATGTTGGAACCTACCTCAGAGAGGCGGGGGAGCGGGGAAGGCAGGAACAGTTGCAGCAGTGGGGTGCGGTGGCTGCAGGTAAAACTCAGGCTCAGCCCGCAGGCGGAAAGAGAAGAGCCCCCATCCGAGTGGATTTGGCCCAGCCCGGGCACTACCCCTGGAAGAGGGGAGGGCCCGGGCCTGGGAAAACTTGGGCTGGCCCCGTGGAGCTGTAGAGGAGGGCAGCGGCAGAAGCTGCAGCCAGCAGCAGCAGGAGCGGTTGTTCGCTTTTTTGGCCCCCTTCCTGGTGGAGTTGGGGGGAGGGCATGGTCCCTCTGGGCTGAAAGGCCGCAGGGCCAGGTAGGCCCAGCCCGGCGTGGCCCAGGCCTAGGCCCAGGCGGGCCCGCCAGGCCGCACGGAGCGTTGCTGTTACCTGTCCAGGGGCTGGAATTCCAAAGAGGAAGAGGTTCTGGCTTTCCTCTCTTAAATTGTATTTCACAAAGGTGAATCCACCTTTAAGTGGCCAGACAAAGTGTTTATCTTGAAATTAGCCAGGTTATTGGTTCTTCAAGTCTACAGGAAACATTTAGGTTCCGTATGGGTAAAAATCACTTTTTTCCAACTCATGACAGGCTTCCACCCCTTCCTTAGACCAATGGGTGACTTGCATGAATAGTTTTCTGTTGATGCACAAAGTGGTGTGAATTGCCTTGTTTCACTGCAGTGACCAGCAGTGTTTAGAGAAATAAGTTTGCATTGATGTGGCTTAACTCTGCCTTCTGACTGATTTATATTAAATGGAGCGTGGCTATATTAAATAAATTTTATAGTAAGTCATTCTGTGTAAGTTTGCATACAATGCCTTTGTAATAATAGTACATTGTTTATGAAGCATCACTATTATTCTGTGGTGTTAATATGTTGTTTATAGGAGGACTGCTGTGTAAAAACAGCTCCAGTCATATGGTATTTTGTGGGGAACAAAACTATTACAATTCCTTCTTAGCTTTACTAGAATTATCCTTGGGTGGATGAGGACATTTTACACTTTTTAAAAACTCTTTATCTGAGAAAAAATAGCAGGAGGCATTCAGAAAATATAATTATTTAAAGCTGGAGTTGTAGAAATGGAAAAAAAATGAAAAGAAAGAAGTTCTAGGTTCTGTACTTTAGGAGTAACAAGACGAAATTCTGTTCTTAAGTGTTGCAAATGATATGTGCGTGAGTATTAGTTCAAAATGAGTAGTATTCATCATTTCTCTTTTCTGAAATTACACTAGAAAGAATACTCATTTCACTCCATGAGAATGGAAGAGATGAGGTTTCTGAACAGATTATGAGACTTCTGTACTCTGTTATGTGTTGTCAGATTTTTATATAGTTAAATCGTAACTCTAGGTGGGTTAAGCAGCATTATACTACTGAGTACCATTACTGTGAATAGTATTGATGAAAATCAAGCTGTGAAGGGAACTTTTTAGCTTTACAATACAGTACTGCACTATAACAGACATATGGTGAAGACTTTCCCAATGTGGGGAAAATCGAAAGTATACTCAAGCTTGGACAAATTTTTGACTGAAGTTGATGGCCCTCTTCTGTTTCAGAAGTGAATCAAAATTTTATAGTGACAGTGAATTGAGACTTCTCAGAATTGCAGTTTGTTCAGAGCCGAGGAGCTTTTTACCCTCAGTAAATTTTATTGCCTTCAAGTATTTTAAATGTGACCTGTTTTAGTATCCTGTGCCCTCAGGTAAGGCTACTGTCTATTACAGTCTCAACCACTTTACCTGGTGAATTTTTTCAAGTGAATATCTTCCCATGGAGAATATTTTCCAACAAATTTATATTTTCTCATAAAAATCTGTGTTATATTATCTGATTCTTGCTAGAACAGTGTTTCCAGTCAGCTTCATTCCACATGATCGTTATTCTCTCAGTATCCTTAGCATCAAAATGCTTACTAGTGCATTTTAAACTCTTCTGTGACCCTGAAGTATACTGAATAATAAAGAAAGCAACTGACATGACTTTTGCTGTATTTTGTGACTTTATCACATGCAGGAAAACTTGCAGTGTGACTTGAAAATCTGATGGTAAAGTTCTCTGTAGCAGAAAACTGTATTTATACTTATCTGTTCGCCAGGGTTCTTTATTCCTTAATCATTTAGTTAATTTCCTTTGATTTTATAAAATACGTGACGAGAGCATAAAACAACAATGATTTTTGTAATGTTCTTTATCAGAATGCCTATGAAAAGGAAGAGTTGATTTTTGGACAGAGTTTGGTTATTCCTTCATATTGCTGAGTGCAATATGTATTTTCATTACAAGTTCAATTTTGATTTTGTGGAATCAGTTGTCATATATTAGAGAGACCATATTCATAAGAATCCTAGCAAATGCAGCACGAGGGCAACTGTAGTACAGCAAAATATTTTTTATGTGGCAGGTTGACTTTCCCTAATGAAATATTTAGCTTTATTATTTAAGACGTTCTTGAGCCTTCTTAAATAACACGCTACATTCTTCACCACCTTTTCAGTTATTTCTCTCTTTAGATCAGTTTCGTATCCTCTTTTTTCATATTGAGCAGTTGCTAATTTTATTAACAATTACTCCTATGCATAGGATTAATCACAGGATTATCATACCATGTATGGGGGAACATAGTAAAAAAGATTAGCAATACCTTGTAGACAACTTACAACAATTTTACTTTGGTTTTAATCTTTAGGTATTATTTGTATTTAATCTTTAGGCAGCTTTGGCATGTTGCTCACTTAGAGGCAGCATAAAAAACACTATTGTTCAGAGACTGAATTTGCCTGATGAATATACAAACTAATAAAAGTTGGTGAAATGTGATGTTTCCTCTCTTCTGGTTTAAAGAAGAATCTACAAGAATATGTCAAGTACTGTCAACAAGGGTTGACTTAACAATGAGAAGAAGCCTCTAATGTGCACAAGAATAATTTAGATATTACTGGGTACTTAAGAGTTTTTAAATGCTAAAATATCACTTAACTTTTTTTTCTAGTTTTGTTACATCACAAAGATACAGCAGCATTTTATGTCCAAGCACAAAGCTTTGGAATTCTGGACTCAATAATTGAAAATGTGAAAAGATTTTAGATCTTCTCTGTAGTGACAGAAGCACTGGATTTTTTTGAAGTGCCTTTGATATGCCCACGAGTCCATTTGTATCATTTTAGTCTAATATTTTGATTTCAGAATAATGATTTAATTAGGATGATCTTTTGATCACAATTTGAATGCTATTTGTGAAAAGAAAGTGAGCTGGGTCTGCAGTAGGAGTATATGTAGTGGTGGATGCACCCTCCTTTTGTGCAGTCCTTGTATCTCTCATGAGATTTTTCCAATGAGAATTTTGATTTTTCTTCTTGAACTGGAATAGGTGAGCAATGACACCTCCCCTCAAATTTTGTGCTCCTGTCATAGAAACAAGGATTTCTATGCAAAATCTGCTCACTGCTTCTTGAAGAGATTTTTGTGTTCTGTATATTTAAAATTGTCTTTATTCTTAGGAACTATTTAATGATCAGTGTTTTGTGCTTTGTCCATGTTAACTGTTGACATTAATGTGGTCTCGATTTTGTTTTGCAGTTTTCCTTTTGATCCCTCAGAAATATTGCACGTGAAAAAGAAACTGAATCTGATTGCAACTTAAATATATAAATATACAGTTTTAAAAAGGACTTTTGTAAGAGAACTTGAATGTTTCCTCTTCACTATGAACAAATTATTTGACTCATCTCCAGATCATCAGCTCATTCTGAAGCTAGTCTTCTTTCAAACAAATCCATAAGCACCTTGCTTTGTTACACACCAGTTTTTAATTTTTAGAGTTGTGATACTCTGTTTCTCATTTCCATATAATTCTAATATATATGATGTTTACAAACTATTCATTTCTCAGATGGCAGGAATACAAAACGTATTTCAAAATTCATCCTATCATGCATTGTTTGTAAGAGTGTAAGTCAGGTTGGCCTAGGTGGACTCAAATAGAAGCAAGACTTTCTGTCACAACTTCCAGAATCACATTGTAATGGATTTCATTATTGCACTACCAGAGAGGTAAAAAGAAATACAGAATAATAAAGATACCTGCCAAAGTTTTCACATTAAGCAAGCTTTGATTGACTAAGCATAAACGTGTAGGTGTTTGTAAATTGTGAATCTCAGAAAGAGAGAATTTTCTTTTCTCTGTCATTGGAACAAATGACAAGATAGTAGAAAGTAAAGAGTTTTTGGAGGGAAGAAAAAGGAAATGTTAGGCAGAAACACCTTATTTTCCCAAAAGATCCAGTATCTATTTTTTCAACTATAAGAATGGGTGAGAGTCACGGTAGTAAAGCAGTTTTTTCTTGAGGAATAGAGAGGGAAATAATTTCTTTTTACCCTGCTGCATTTCCATTTTATTTTTCAGGAAGTATAGCTGTATTAGGAAAAGCAATGAAAGAGTTCCACAAAAACATCTTACTTTTCCTATTACACAGAACAATGCAAGTGTCCTTTGCTCTTTATGCTTCCCTGTTTAAGCACAAGCTATGTGCATTATATTATAACGTTCTTGAAAAATAGCTGTCAGTAACAGCCCTTTCCACCCCATGTACTTTCCTTTGTTTTCTCTTCTTCAGAATTACATGCATTGCTATATATTTTGTAGTCAGAACACATCGCATGTCAATATTTCATAAATTTAGTTGTGTAATAGCTTGGAATTCACAGTCTATAAACCACTTAGATATGTATACTAACATAGGGTTACAGAGTTATATGCCTGATGATAGATGTTATCAGACCTATTCGTAAAAAAGCATTTCTTCAGTTTAGCCTCAGATTTTGTTGATGCTTATCCTTGAAAGTCTGTGTCAGCACTAGCATTAAAGTAAATCTAGTTTTTAATGCTATTTGAGTTCATTTTATGAGATATTATGTAAGATGAATTATGCATTATTTTATGCATACTTGCAATGCTGTCTTTTAGAGTTTAGATTTAATTTTATTTCATTTCATAGTTTTATTTAACACTTGAATTGTCATGGCGTTGGGGTATTCTACTGTTTCCTTCTTCAACTTAGGGTCTGTAGACCTATTTTGCTCCCATTTCTTCACAGGCCTGTAACATTTAGATTTTCTTCTTTGTTGTTACATCTGTTCCTCAGGGAAACTACTTCTTCAATAAGATTGTTTCAGAATAGTTCAACAATAGTAATAGAAAAATAAACAGTGAGTTTGTTTAGATGACTATTTTCTAATGTTGCTCTTATTCTAGAGGGAATGTAGAAATGATAGTCTTTTTGCACATTCCAGTCCTAGTCACTAGTGTTCCTTTTAAGAACTAGCATGCTTGAGGGAATTAATTTTGCTTACAAATTTTCATGATCTCAAGAAACAATTCCTCCTGCTATCGCCAAACCTCTCTCTCTTTTTTTTTTTTTTTTTTTTTTTTTTTTTACTTTGTTTAGGAATTTGGGCTATTCAAGGCCCAGAATTTACACCTGACTGAATGAATGCCAAATTGGAGTTTCATGGAATATATTAGGGAAGCTGTGTAAAATAAGGCTCTTGTGGAGAAGCGGTAAAGAACACACACATCCTTGCTTTACTTTACACTGGAAATTTTATTTATTTATTTGTTTTGGTGCTGAAGAGGAAAAAACCCTATTTTTCAATACAACGCTTCTGGGTTTTATTTTGTTTTGCAAACCAGTTACCTGATTTAGCTTTTTCATTTCTTAGAAGAATCAGAAATTGAACTATTTTCTGCATGAACACTGAATGCTTAAATCAAGTCCACACAGAACCTTTGAATAACACAAACCAAAGTGGAGAGTTCAATAGAAGTCTGACAGATAAATCTTTCAAATAACAGCACGTTAAAATATGAATCGTTGATGTTTTGGTCCTCAATTATTTCCCCTTTCTTATGCTTAAGTTATGGGCAAAGAAATGCTATGTTATATGTATAGAAGGATATTCTTAGCATTGGAAAACTTTTCCAATAACTCGATATTGAAAAAAAGTCATGGTGGACATGCAGATTATTAACAGGTTTGAGATCATAACAGACATGTCTTTTTTCCAAATGCTTTGGCTGAATCAAGTAAACAAATGAAACCTGAAGATCTGTTATTTTTTTTATCTGTGTTTTGTGTATTTCCTTAGATGTGAACTTAGGAACCAAAATCACATGCCTAAGATTTTTCATTAATTTTTTTTTCTGTCTCTGTGTCTTCCATCAAATCTAAGTTCATGACTGGAAAACTGGCTTCCCATGGCTTGGACAGATGTATTCTTCACTGGGTGAAAAACTGTCTGGATGGCTAGGCCTGGAGAATGATGGTGAATGGAGTTGCATTCAGTTGGTGATTGGTCACTAGTGAGATTTCCCAGAGCTCAGTATTTGGCCCAGTCCTGTTTAATATCTTTATTGATGATCTGGACAAGAACATTGAGGACACCCTCAGTCAGTTTGCAGGGGACACCAAGGTGGGTGGGAGTGTTGATCTGCTGGAGGGCAGGAAGGTTCTGCAGAGGGATCTGGACAGGCTGGATTGATGGGCCAAGGCCAATGGAATGGGTTGAGACTCAAAAAGGCCAAGTGCTGGGTCCTGTGCTTGTGTCACAACAGCCCCATGCAATGCTACAGGCTTGTGGCAGGATGGCTGGAAAGCTGCCCAGCAGAAAAGGACCTGGGGCGGCTGGTTGACAGTCAGCTGAACATGAGCCAGGGTGTGCCCAGGTGGCCAAGAAGGCCAATGGCATCCTGGCCTGGATCAGCAATGGTGTGGGCAGCAGGACCAGGGGAGTGATCACCGCCCAACCCCACCCGCCCNTTAGTTTTGAGCCCCTCACTACGAGAAAGACTTTGAAGTTCTGCAGTGTGTCCAGAAAAAGGCAATGGAACACAAGTCTGATGAGAGCTGGCTGAGGGAGTTGGGGTTGTTTAGCCAGAAAGGAGTTTCAGGCAGGACCTTATCATTCTCTACAACTGCCTGAAAGAAGGCTGTAAGTGGGGATCGGTTTCTTCCAAGTAACAAGCAATAGGACAAGAGGAAAAGGCTTCAAGTTGCATTGATGTGTGTGTTTGATTGGATATTGGGAAAAATTACTTCACTGGTCAGACAGTGGAACAAGCTGTCCAGGTAGAGTCACCATACCTGAAAGAGTTCAAAAAATGTGTAGGTAGATATGGCACTTGAGGACATGGTTTCTTGGTGAAGATGGCACTGTGGGGTTAAACAGTTGGACTCAATGATTCTAAAGGTATTTTCTAACCTTAATGATTCCATGGTTCTATGCCAAATTTATTTTTAAAAGCATTACACTGACTGTCTTTTCTAAGCTGGTGATTATCCCTCTAGAAGTCTAAACTGGACTGAAGATTCTTCCTCCCTCTCACGTATTGGAATAAATAAAATAAACTGAAGGTACCCAGAATTATCTTAAATATGAATTCAGACGTGAGAATAGGAGTATGGCCCTTGCTGTTGACCATTAGATTCTAGGGACTGAACTGAAAATTGGGAAAAAAGGTAATACTTTATTCCTCTGCTGTTTCTCATGGTGTGTATTGTCTTTTTAAGGTGTCTGTTGGATATTGTTATGAGATTGCACATTATTTTAAAATAAAAACCGCTACATAATTCCTGAGAAATTGTCAAAAAAGATGTTTCCTTTTTATTAAAACACAATATTAAGAGATAAGGTTAGAAAAATCACTCTATTTACTAAACACTTTTTGTCAGTTGTTTTGTTATACATTTGTTCAGTATGAGCTTATCTCACTCTCTGTAGAGTTTAAAAAATCTGCTGTTCACCATGCATGAATTCAAAGAACACAGTTAATTCACACTACTTTCATATCAGTGAAGATTTAAGATCACTCGTGAGCTATTGGTTAATGTCTGCACTGTAAAGTCATATTTCCTTGATTTCCGTAAACAGAAATTATAGAGGGGCAAAAAACCCTACAGCATGACTTCTCATTTTTACAGTATTCAAGGAAATGCTGAAATAAAATGGCAAATAGTCTACTTAGAGGGGGGAAAAAAGGAGCTGAAAGAAACAAAACTCAGACCTTGAATGTCTGAAGAGTTAAGTGATTAGTACTTGGAATGCTTTCTGTGATCGCTGCAGGAATTTCATGGTACTGACACAACTTCAGATGGTGCACTTAACACTTTGCTAAATTATTTGCACATTTTTATCTGTTTCAGCTGGCATCACTGCCTTGGAGATCTTCAGTGTTTCTTTTATCATAGCACACAGGTATCAAATTACAGGAAAATGTGCCACACTCTGAAAATTCAGTTCGACTTGACTGTGATGCAGAATCCACAGGACTTTTTCATTTTTTCTTGCTGAGTTAATTTGTGGTGCTCTTCTGATGTTCCTGTGAGTGGAATGTTACTGTCAAGACTTCTGTCTATTCAAAAAAATTCTTTAAGAAAGGAAAGGCAAATAATTCTTGTGGGGATGAGGAAGAGAGAGGAAGACAGAAGTTCAGTACCTGCACTTTGTTAAGCATACATACCCAGACAAAATCACTCCAATAAAGTTAGGTTGAAAAAAAAATATAGGCCATATATATTGATGAATATTATTTAAACTCTCTATTAAATTCAGGAGGAAAATTAAAACTATAAAGGAAAATGTCACATTCTTTCAAAGTAATGGGCTATCCACCTCTTTTTCAAAAAAGGTGCGAAAGGTCCAGAAATCTTTACAAATACATTATCCATCATTTTGCTGTTTTCTAGAAATTTTAGTGCTAACAGAATTCTGTGAAATCTGTTTACAAATACATGTGTTGCAATACTATTAAAATGTCTTTTAGCTTTAGTTGAACATTCAAAAAGTGATGCAGTTTAAATTCTGTATGAAATAATAGGTTTAAAGACTCAACAAGAAGTTTGACTTAACCAGTCTGACTGGAAGAACACTAATGTCCAAATTCTTCAGAAGTAGCTATGGCAGTTTATGGATTAAACTGTTTTAAAAGTCATTCCTATTCCTATTTGTACTTTTTTTTTCCCTAGACTGTAGTACTATGCTACTTCATCTGCATACAAAATGAAATTAAGACAGTAAAATAAGTTCTGCCATGACTTAAAATGAAGGTAGGCATTGTATGAATGTTATCTTACTATGTAGTATTGAAAAGAAAACAATACAGTTATAATTCAGTGATGCTTGTGCATAAGAATAAATGTATAGTGTCAAGATATAACTGTTTTATGGAAAACAAAGCGAGTTATCTGGGTCATTCCAGGAACTTTGAACTAATTAATCATTTCATACAGATCTTATATAGGTTTGTTTGATAGTTTTCAAAATGCTGTAAGAGCATCCTTTAAGCATAGAGGAAAATATATTGTGGATTATAATTTCAGTCATTCAACTAAACTGTTTATGAGAAAAACAATTGTAAAAATTTAGTTACAAAGGCATGGCTAGTTTAAAAGGATTTGTGATGAAATATTTATTTCTGCTCAATTAATAATTTAGCGTTGCCAAGCATAAACAGGCTTTGGTGACCTGAAATTACTTTCAATTCAATTAAATAAAAAAATAGTAGCTCAAAATAGTTATTCCCATGGTAAAGTTTATTTCTCTGATTATAAAAAGGAAATTTATACCTGTGTATTGCATTTCATAAATTTCTTGAAATTACCTAAGAAAGTATGACATGTAGCAAAGTCTTCAGCTTTACTAGTGGGCATGAAACTTATTCTTGCTATTAGAATCTGCATATACAGTTCTAAAAGCATATAAACCTACAACAAATATTATAACACGATTTTAATTTTCATTCATTTGAAACATTTCTGCACTTCAGTAGCTAAACCACTGAAACAACTGCCAAGGATTTGGCAACTGTGGTGACCATAGGTTTCAGTTTAACTTTCTGCTGTTTTCTGGTAGGAAGAAATGTGAGAGCTGAACCACATGTGTGGAAGTTATACATCACTATAAATGTTCTTGCAGATAGCACTCTATCGAATAGTAGTTTAAAATTATATTTTATGTTTTTGTACAATTAGTTCTGTAGCTTGCATTTTTTAAATGCCTAAGGATTATCTATTACTGTAGCCCTAGATTAATTCTTATGTAGAATACTGATGCGTTTTATCGAATTCTAATATTATCTTAAAAAAAATAAAAGTATTTTTTCATGTTTAGAAAGGCAATTTGTTACTAGACAGAAGTTATATCAACTAATACAAAAAACATGACAGTTGAAATATCTGACTAGGATTTTTTCTTTCTGTTGAAAGCTAAAAGCTTTCTCATTAGTAAAGATATATACAATTTTCTCATAAGATTGATTTTCCATGAAGCAGGCAATAGGACTTTGAATTTAGTTTGCTTTTACATATTTATTAGAAGAGAATAATCGATTCTATAGCAAACTATTTATTTAAAAACTACGGGATGTGAATTTGAAACTGTTATTGTGGTTTAGCAAGAAAACTATAATTTATTCTTTTTTCCCCCCTAGGAATTATGTTTCAAATATCTTTAGTCTTAGCACAGAAAAAAATTTTTAGTAGTCACATTGCTTGACTGTGTCATCTCACTTGGCATTATATTCTGTGAAAGTAATCAGTTTGATATTTATTTGAGTGGACATCTCTGGTTTATCACATATTTTTTAATAGACATACATAGATGCAGAAGTAATTTTAGTTGTACTGGTCGTGTATTCTCATATGTCAAGGGAGATTTTTGATACTTCACTTTTCCATGTATTTTTTCTTTTTATAGAGCAATATTCTCTCCTAAAAAAGGCCTGGAAAAGCATTTTGCCTTTTTTTTTAATAGTGCCTAGCTTTCAGTGTGATTTTTGATATTTGTAGGTATTTTGGGTGAAATCTAACATCTTTAGAAAAAGAAACCGAGAACTTTGCTGAATATATGGAGCAGATAGGATAGGTCCTACTCTGAAAAAAAGAAAAAAGATAAGAGGTCTATACACATGGGGCATGAGGCTCTGCATCACTTTTGGCTTACTTAAAATGGCAAAATTAAGTCATGAAAGTTCAAGCATAATTAAGATTATTTTCTTTTAGTGAAGTCCAGAGGGAAATATTATTTATGGAAACATTATTTTTAAAACTCCCTCTTATTGTCTCTAAAATATTTAGCTTTTGTAGGTTGTTTTGGGTGGCTTGTGGGGTTTGTTTGGTCTGTTGGTTGTTCTTTTTTTTGCCTTTCAGAAATCCATACGTGGGTCATTGGTGTCAAAGTTTGTTAGCTACGAGTCTCTGAGAGCTATACTCATATATACAAGTGTGTAGTGTTTTTGCTGTTCATTCTGAAGGGCTTGGAAAGATCATAGCTCACCTTAATAATCTTTGTAGCATAAAATTTCATGGTTTTATGTTCTACACATGTAAAGGACATGGAAATTATTAGTATCTTACTGCTTTTGTAAAAGAAATTGAGGGAGAAAGTCCGTATAACAAAACTATTGTGATATTTTTCTAAATATATATTTTTTTCTAAAAAGTGCCACCGATTTAACAGTTTGGATTATAACACACACACCCACATGCCCTTTGCTAGATTATTAATGCCTGAAAATCTCTTAAAGCTCCCACAATGTATCCTGTACTGGGTCTTTCTGTCATGAAAGCAGTCCAGATAATACTCTCATTGGTGACCATGATAATGCTGAGTTTTAGATAACACTGAACATTCTTGAATAGCATGAAGGCCTTTTCTATTTCCACTCTGCCCCTCTGAAAGCAGGAAGCTGGGAGAAGACATGGCTGGTGGAGCTGGCCCAAACTGGCCAAAGAGCCATCACACTCCATAAAACATTCTGCTGTTTTCCGAAGGATGGCTGGGCCTCTGCCTGCCAGTGGAAATTAGTAAATGAATTCCTTATTGAATTCTTCTGAATTCCTATGACAGTGAGCAAGTGACTGGGTGGGCAGTTACCTACCATCCAGGGTCAACCCACCACAGCTCCTTAGTAACACCTGGAAAAAAATGGACAATGTAAAATTTACTAGGAGGAAATGTTTCACATCAGTAAAACTGAAAACAGTTGACATTTTGTTTTTGGCTTTCCTTGAACAGAAATGGTGCTGCACTTTAACCATATGGTTTAAATGCTGCTCAATGTGTGTGCTAGTCTTTCTAGTACAGGTCCCTGGGGGAAGGTAGCAGAAAGATATTACAGATTTATCTGCAAGGAGGGTTTTGAAGTTAAAAACTCCAACAAAACAGTGTTGTTTCGATGTCTAACACAGGAATTGAATAATATATAGATTATGGTATGCTAGTTTTTACCATGGATAATTGAAATACCTATTTCATGGCAGCTACTTGATCAGGGATGAGTTAAATTTTCTCTTTATAATATTGTTTCATACAGAAGCATATTTAATCCCAGGGAAAGCCACATATACCTATCAAGGAAACAATAGTTTTTTACTATACTATTAGCTCAAAATGGACAAATGCGCTCATGAGAAAAGTTGCTAAAGAGGAACAGTTAATATTATTGTGTTATATAGCAGTTAAACCTTGCTTCTTGAAACCAAATCCTAACAGGCTTCCTAATTTTATCTAAGTAAAAGGAAAATTCCAGTCAATAATTTACTCAAACTTTTGATTGTTTTGATCATTGTTGCTAAAACTAATCAGTTTGGATTTGAATAACAAAAAAAAAAAATATTTAGATTGTTTTGTCTGACTGAGAACTAAGCTAGCCCTTTGTGATATTCATAAAGCCTTATTTCAAATAAGCATTAAAATGAGTGAAAGGTTGTTCAGACTATGACCTTTTCAAAACTGCTGTCGCTATGATGCACGTTTCCTGCTCTTGGTGACATTGGGTAATGTGTTTGGCAGAATAGAGGATTGCCTGCTGCGCTGCAATTGAAAAGCAATCAACCATTTGAATAAAGGTCCGTGTATCTGTGATGAGGCAAACGTGTAATTTGTTTCCTACTTTGTGTTAAAGAAACTCTTTATGCCGCTGGTTTGATGTTAAATGAATTATAAACACTTTTCAAAATATAAAGATAATATGTGAGGAAGACAAACACAGTTAATGCTAATCAGAGCTAAGGATTTAATTGAAAGTATTGAATTGCTAGCTTGAAACTGCTCAAAGGACATCAGTATATATTTACACTTAGAGCCAGCAGTGCTCTTAATTCCAACCTATTCAGCTGTTTGTGTCAGACCTGTGTGCATTTTCCATTCTCCCCGTGTAAGGCAAGTAGCATGTCTGGAGCCCACAGACCATTTTATAAATTTAATGGTTACTGGTCAAATGTAAGGAGGGTAATTAATGAAGGAGATTTTTATAAGGTTTAGTGTTGTGCCCAAGAATCACCTCCTAGCAGTGAAAGAGAATTGGGCAACCCCTTCTTGATTCCCATGAGCTTGAGACCTGTCCTTGCTAGGAGAGTAATGTCACCTGTGGGAACTGGCAGGGCCCTGGGCTGTGAGGTGGCACACAGGACCTTACTGTGTGGGCCCAGAGAGCTGCTCAGCACCACTTGGGTGGTGAAATTGAATTTGGTGCAGGCAGAAATCTGAACAGGCACCTCACTGGAGGAAAGGCTCTGTAGTAGAGTTGCCAGAGGCATTTGCTCTGATATCAAACAGGTGTTTAATAGCCCTGTGAGTGAGCAGGAAAGTTTACAGAGGCAGGAACCCACAGAAAGCCTTTGTAATTGCAGGAGACAAGGGCCAGGCACCTGCTGAGCCCCCTGATGTGCGCACCTGGAGTGGAGCAAGTCTATAAAGGGGTTGCTACAAGGAGGAGAGAGGGACAGGTGAAGGCTCTGGAAAGGGGGAAAAGCTTCTGCCTAATAAGCAAGAGGGGTTTTTTTGTGTAGTTCTGGTTGTATTGTAATTCCTCCTCATTTTCTTATGTGGTGTTTTTGTTCCTGATCTTCAATTTCATTCAAGCACAGGAGCTACGATATGATTTTTCTCTTTTCTGAGGAAACTAAATTCTATGGATTTTGCTGAAGATGACTGCTAAGTGCTGGCAAGAGAAACAGATTCATATGAACAAAGATGATAACCTGTCTGTTTCTGGCTGACAGATGCACTTTTTGGGGAGGTTTCAGTATTTCAGGTTAATAGCTGGGTATTCAGCATTTACAGATCTCCTTGATATTGCTTGGTATTATTTTGTTCTCCTTTTTCTCACTGTAGTTTTGCATATTATTTCCTTTAAAAGTGTGGCACTTTCTCCTAATTTGTTCCAACTTACCTTTATAGGACAATAAGAAAGTTACTTTATTTGACTACAGACCCCTATTGTCCTAAGTGTATTTAGGCTTGACTTTTAAGGTTGAAAAATACCTGTGCAATCATAATGCCCGTGTCAATTTCTGTTGGTTCTTATAGATAAATATTGAGCCCACCAGAAGATCTCAGTCAAGTTCTATGGAGGTGTAAATCTTTACAGTACTTCCAGTGCCCCTACAAGGAAGGAGGGAGAGGGAGGAAAGGGAAGTGAGTGTCTGAGAGCAGAGGGGTCAGGCAGAGAAGAAGGGAAGACGGGATAGTACAAGACGCAGCCAAAAACTTATTTTACAACAGGCAGAATAAACTATTGTATAAAGCACTCCAGCTTACTTGGCTGCTGCTGAAAGAAAACCATGACACAGCAAGAAAATGATGAAGCCGTGTGTGATTTTCTTTCACTGCTGCTGGTGGGAGCAGGGCTGAGGGGTGTGAGTTGCAAGGGGCTGTTGCTGAGGGTCATGGGCTGCAGCTGCAGCTCCTCATCCTGCCCCTGCATGGCTATGGGGCTTTTGTTTGTCCTTACTTTCTGCCCTCCCATCTTTGAACCACTAGTTCTCTTTAGTTTGTTAAGATACGTGTTGTTATGTGGTGGAAGTTCTTCACTATAATCATTATATTGACAAATTTTTGAACAATTTTTAATTTACGCTCAAATAATCCACTTTTTTCTTTAAATTTTCTCTTCTGGTCAAAATATTCCTAACCAAAATTTAAAAATCTAAATTTCTGAAGAATTTCGTATACCAAGAGTTTTGGATAATGAATGGTGCAGATTTAGTGTCATGTTTAGTCAATGTAATTATAAGCTGTTCTGGCTAGTGAAATAAAAATTTCTTAAAGAACTATTACTAAAATACTACAGTTCAAAAATAGAAAAAGTCTAGAGGTTTAATATTTATGAGCAGATTCTCACAGTTCATACTGGGGTCGTGCTCAGTGTTAATGCCCTGAGAGTGTTAATGGTAGGTGGTGATCAATCTTATTTGCTACTAAAACCTGAGACTACACTGAACACTTACTAAAATGATGATTACCGTCTTGGTTGGGCCTTTCATAGATAGTCTATTAAGCAAAGATACAGCTTGTAGAGGTGGAATTGTCATTTATAGAATAGTTTTAAATAGAAGAGGGGGGAATGGGACTACAGGCCTTTTGACCCTGGAAATTACCATTAGTTATTTGCACACAAAATATTGGTGCATTGTCTTGAAAAATAGCTACCACTTTGTTTTACATGACACGTGGGCGATGCAGCAAGTTGGCATAGAAGCCATGAATGTAAATTATGTTGTTAGGGAAATAAGAAAACCGTCTGAGTTTGTGAGAGAATGCTCAGCATACAGAAAGCCTCTGTGTGTGTGTGTATTCCAGCCCAGGGCCAATTGTAGAACATAGTGATTCATACTCTCATGAATTTCCTGAGTTTCCTTGTGCAATGTTCCTCTAAACTGATTAGATAAAAGGATAAAGTGTCTGTGTGTATTTCTGTGAATCTTTTGCATGCTAAAACATCAGCTTAATTCCCAGCTGCAAATAAATCAAAGTGTGACCTATAACTTGCTCAGCTATGAATGCTGTTAAGTAGCCTTTAAATAGGAAACCTGTGTGAGGGATCCCAACTGACAATTTGAAACTGTATTTATTAATTTTTTTTCTTAAGAGTTAAAACTATTTTACTTTCTCTACTGTCTAAAAACTTTTGTCTTTCCATTGGGTATCTGTTTAGAGTTTTAAGTTTCAGGAAAACCTGAAAAATCTATGTGACTGCTTTGACTGTTTCGGGTGTAATAAATTTTTAGTGATAGTTCTTAAAGTGTGATTTTTTAAATTTTTTTTTTAACTTAAGGCTATGATAATTTGCATGTTTCCCGACTTATTTTCAGATGGAACAAAGTACATTTTGTTTCCTGTAGTACTGTAGATCCTCTCAAAATGTGTAAATATACTTCTTTTAGCTGAAAATTCAGAGTACATAACTCATATGGGTACACACTTCCCTGTTTTTGTGTTGCTGCATTTGACAAATGTAGACTTGCCTATCATCACATAAGCAATAACAACTGCTGGAAAAAATATTGGCATTCATGGCTAGATTATTTGTCATGGTGATTTACTGGCTTTCAGTCTCTTAATGTTGAATATGCTGTGCTGCTTACCTTCTTAACTAAGTGACTGAATTATATCTAAGTATGGGACCCTAAGTTCATCTCAGACTAATTTACTTTCTAAATCTAAGTGCTTTAATAGAATAACAACCTTCTGAATAACTCAGTGTTTGTGATGATGATGGTCTCCGGAATGGGTGCTGCACCCTAAGCAATTTTATCCCAGGAGGCTTAGCTACACTGACATTCAAAAAACCCAACCAAACAACCAAAAAAATCCCCTAAAAAACCTGACAAACTGAAAAAACACTCATTCCCTATCAACATATCAAAAGTATACCTCCAATAATAATAAGTCCAGGAAGGAAAAGTAATAGTTTCAGTTTCCTGATGGTGACTGAAATAGTCAGGCATTCGTTAATGGGCTGCATGTCACAGACCATATTGATTTAAAATATGGTTTCTCTTTTGTTAATGACAAGATTCCTGTAACTTAGTAGCAGTTCTACTCCAAGATTAAAATTATGCAAGTACCTTTTTTGGAAACATAAAATAAAATGAAGGATTTGCCAAATATAGTGATTTTGGCAATTTGGACTTCAGCAGTGAAGAGAAGCAGAAGTTGGTTTTACTTAACTTGGGTTTTGTTTGTTTGTTTAACTTGTATCTAAACCCATTTCTTGGTATCTCTCAGTAGCTCTTAAGATTGATTGATTTGTTTACATTTTCATAATTGGGTGCATGTTTAGTTCAAATTTATGTTTGTGAGCATTTTGTCACCCGTTTTGCAATTGCACAGATTTTATTTATTTCTTTGCTGTGAGTGATCTGGTAATGCAGTAACCACAATTTGGTAGACTGTTTCACAGTACACTTCTAACTGTTTTTTCTTAAATATGTACCATAAACTACTGGAAACACTACATAGCTCATGCCTGTTAAACATGCTAAAACTTAAGGCTGTACCTTAACAAACTGAAAGCTTCAGATTGTATCTGGAGAAAGAATCCTGCTTCCTTTGAGGTCAATGGGAATTTTACCACAGACTTCAACTGAAGGATGCACTGATGTATGCAAGTGTATGTATTGTTTTGGAATAGTTAATGGTGTAAAATGAAGACATATATAAAGCATTTCATAATAAATACAGTTTTTCATTAGGGCAGAAAAGCTGCGTGTTTATTGCTGTACATAATTGGTATATGTTGACAAATACCAGTATTATAAATATCAGTATATAAAATGTAAATGATTCGCTCTTATCCAAAAAGTGTTTTGCATTCAGGCATCAGATTCAATTATAATGGTAAGGTGAAGTCCCAAGAGAAGTCTTAAATGAGTTCTATTTTCGTAACGTACAGCACAGTACATTTTTGAGGCACCACACACCTCTCAATAATTCAGAGTAGTTGTCAGATGGAGATCTGAGATCTTTATCTTCAATTCAGAAAGAATATATAATAATGGTTTATGGACTTCATCCTCAAAGTGTAACAATTCCATCACTTCAAAGAAGTTCTTAGATTCTGTTAGCATGAATACATGACCTGTGCTGTAAAGCACTCTTGGATATTGCAAAGCTTTATTTGAGCTTAGCTTTAGTATAAGGAAATAGGAAAATTGGGTTTGCGTTAACTTCTGTCAGTTAATGTCTGATGCTCACGTATAGTGGTGATACATTGGCACAAGGAGGAATACTTTCAAAAACTTAAGGGAAATTTTTTAATGTTGAATTGTGTTTTCCTGTTTCAAGTAATTTTGGTGCATGAGCAGTTAAACCCACTATCAGTCTGGTCTTTACACGTGTATAAAAACCACTGTGGCTTACTTCTATCAGCCATACAACACCTGAGGTGAATATGTAGTCCTCTCAACTTCGTGCTGAAATTGTTATCAAGTACTATAGTGAAAGGGTGTCATTAGAGCCAAATTTCATGGATGTGTGCTTTCTCTAGTACATTTGTCTAGAAAATTTGTGCTGTGTGAGAAAGCAAGAAGTCAAAGCATGGTTGTCTAATAGAGCCGTAGGCTTCAGAAGAAAAAGTGGTGAGATTTTATTTCTGCCACTGAAGTGAAGACCATAAATTCACAGTGGCTTGAAGAAATGTGCATCAAACTATGGTATTGACATGTAAGCACTTCACTATGGAAAATGAATCCAATATGACCAAATTACTACCAAATTATGCGTTGTGATTTGTTTCTTCATGCTATTTTAGTATGGGTTAGCCAAGGATGGATTCAGCTAGGATGTGAGGATAAGGCAAGTATTGCAAGGAATTAGGGTACCAGGTGTTTGTTCTGGACCTTAGGAGTACAAAGCGAAAGAATGAAATTAAGTAACTGTGAAGGGCAATGTCTATTCCCACATTTGGAGACATTTTAGCATTTTTATACATATTTTATGACACAATTATGTTATCAGAAAACCTATTTATTGGTAATTGCAATTGACAGTTCTGCTTTTTGACATCATTTTCACATCATACCATTTCTCTTGCCAAGAAGCCGTAGTTATTCTACGGCAGTCAAAATGGAAACTGGGGCTGCAATAAGGAAATACTACTGTGTGCTGAACTTTCTCTTTCACCAAGATCTGCTACTGACAACAGTGCTTATCTTACATGGTGGCAGCAGCACAGATAGGATAGAAAGCAGACTTTGGTAGTCTAATGTAGACTACCATGATTTAGGAGTAGAAGGAACTAGGAACTATGGCCAGCAGAAACTCCTCTATTTCTACTGCAGCACTCTTAAAGCTCTGTTTGCTATCCAAATCACATTCGTCATCATTGAAATACCACTAGAGGTTCACGTGACTACTTCTAGCCACCATTCACTTGATATATCAGTCCTGCTTTTCCCTGCTCTGTTTCCTGAAATGTCATTGTAGTGCCACCACAGAGGTTTTGTTGTTTTTTTGTTTTTATATTCTCCATATTGGTTAAGAGCCCTGATTCAGCTCTAGTTATTCTCATGGATCAGTCTCAATGTGTGAATGTCTATTTCAGCTGCCTGTCAGAGTTCATGGAGCTTCTGAAAGATGCTGTTAATCGCATAGTTTAGTTTTAGGTAGTCCTGCAAGGAGCACATTCGACCCTTATGGGTCCCTTCCAATTTGAGGCATCCTATGATCTAAATTCTAGAGAATGCATTGTTCTATTACATGTAATAGTATAGCCATCTTAAGACAACAAACTTCAATAAACACTTAAAAAGTAATGATTTACTATGAATTTTTTAATAAAGAGTAACTCTTGTTACTAGATCCTTCTCTTAATTACAGTTAGCCTATGACAATGATTAAAAGTATAAAAGTCATGATAAAGAGACTAAATGTTTTTACCATCTGTGTGACCTGTGTTTAATATTAGTCAATGATGTAACAAAATACATAATTTCACTTCATTTACACAAATCAATCCTTTTTGTATCTTGCATGCAATTAAGCAAAATGTAATTATTACATCAAAACTTTTTTTTTTTTTTTTTCCTTTTTTTAAGGGTATCTTGGTCAGGATGGCCATTTTGGATCATGTGAAAACAAGTACTGTGGTCTGGGCAGACACTGTGCTGTGAATGGGAAGACTGGCCAAGCCGAGTGTCTGTGCATGCAGCACTGCAAGCCACATTACAAACCTGTGTGTGGGTCTGATGGGGAATTCTATGAAAACCACTGTGAAGTGCACAGGGCTGCCTGTTTGAAAAAGCAAAAGATCACCATTGTACACAATGAAGATTGTTTCTTTAAAGGTAAGCATGGCTGAACAATGTCTGGAATATTGCTATTGGGTACGTGTTTTCAAGCTGTTCAATTAAATCTCTATAGAGACTGCACTGAGTGAACAGTGAATAAAAGACTAGAAAAGTTAATACAGTAAGTATTGCACTCCAGAGATACCTTATGGATTTTTTTTTCTCCTTGTGTTTTTCCTCCAAGCTCTGGGCAAATGACCCCTTTTTAACCTGAATAAACCAGTTGTCTCTCAGAAACTAACCTATGGCAGCTTGCCTTACAAATGTGGTTACTGACCTCATTTGTCTAAATGTACTTAGATCCCAAAGCCTGAAGGTTATTAATCTTTATTGCAGGAAAAATGAAATTTAGGATTTCAGAGGGGTTTTGGAACGTTGCAGGACCTGTGCTCATATTTGGTGTTGATAGATCAGCAGCTTGTTCAGGGCTAAATGGGTCTTTCTTGCTTTGAATTTGGATAACGAAAAGTTTACTTGTGTACTCATCAAGGCATGCAAGATTAGTTACTTCTTAATCTTCTGAATGCTAAGAGATGCCAGCGTGAATTCTGAGAGATATACCTTATGCTAAGCATTTTATGCTGACAATGTCAACAATCGCAACATGCTCTTTTTTTGTATAATTTGAGCACACCTTGCAGGTTTCTGGAACTCTGCCAATGCAGACCTTGAATAAGAATATTTGTGACTTCTTTGACAGATTTTGAGCGTGTTTTCACTGTTTAAAAAAAGTAGATGGCTTAGGCAGGAGCTGAAAGTATTTTAATAAGGCCCTTTTTTATTAGTCTACCAAGTGCCTCCTGAAAACACGTTAAGCTCAGCAACTTCATCAAAAAATGCTAAGGTACAGGTATCCATAGGTTAAACTGGGGGTGTGGACATCTTGTAACAGGAACTACATGTATAAGTAATAGTGAAAGTTTAACTTCATTCAGAACTAACTGTGGACACTGTATAAAATTGATATATCATCACAATACATAGGTTTAAGTAAGTAGCATGTGTTCTGAGGTAGTGAAAATTAAAATGGCGTTCTAGGAGTATAACATATAGGGCTTGTAGGGAATGGTTTGTGCTATGATAACAACAAAACATGAATGCTTCCATCTTAACAATCACAATCTCATTTTAAAAACTGATGATGCAGTACTCTGATAGAAGAAATGACAGTAGAAAACCACAAAATGTTTAAATTTATGGTATTAATTTCAGTTCTTTAGTATGGTGTATACAACACAATTTCAAAGCATGTGTGGGAAAAGTTATAGCATTGCTACATTTTTTCCCCTTAGAAAAGAGAGATTTATGTATGGAAATAAGACAGTACTTCAGGTAGAAATATAATCCAAAGGTTACCTTAAGTTTTTTTAGCTCATCTTTATGTCTTAAATTCAACATGTTTCTTTCACACTTTAGTCAATTACAGTCTTTCTTTTCTCCTTTAGTCAATTACAGTCTTCAGTAAAGGACTAGGGTGTCTGAGTGACTTTGTCTGAGATGCCTTCTGAAAACTGTCATTTGTCAAGATACTTGAGTTCTCTAATTTGGGCTATAACTACATGCCTAAAAATAATGTAAAATATCTCATTTTCCTTCTTTTTCATCTTATGTTGACTTTCAGGGGTGTTAAAAAATGAGATGGGGAAAGTTTTTTTTCTTTATATTATTTCATATATATGGGCCTTATTAATCTCAATTTCTTCTGTGTTAACTTCAGCTCCTTCATTGCTGTAGTAGAGCACAGTGCTGTTAAAGCATTGTTGCCTTTGTGACTATTAACTGTCTTCCGACATCTACTATATCTATATGATGAAGGAGGCAGAAGATGTCAAGTTATTTTTATGTGACTTCTTTCTTTTACAAAACATTTCTAAGGTAACCGCTAGTGCATTGCCTTCAGTAAAGCTGAAGGTTCTGCCAGGTCAAAAATATGTAAAAGCTAATAGGAGAAAACCCTCAACAGTGCTCCTGAATAGAGAAGGTGAACCCCATCACTACTGATGGTGTCAGAAGGGCACTGCCACGTGTCCTCCTTGTTAGTTTAGCTGACATCCTCTAGCACAAATGATCTCATTTCAAGGAGCTGTTTCTAAGACCAGAAAAATTCAAAGAAGATCAGAAAACAAAAATTCTGAGCACTTTGTTTAGGCTTTCACAAAATTCTTTAAAAGGGGCCAGTCTGAACTGGGGCAGGGTGTGAGGGAAATCAGTGCCAGCAAGATGCTGTTACATGATAGGGTAGTCACTGTCAACAATGGCTGTATTAAGACAGCAACTAAGTACTTTTAATTTCTGGTTCATTGCTAATCATTGATTTTCAGATCAAACTACTGTGCTCTTAATTTGTTTGGGTTTGTGGTTTTTTTTTTTTTTTTT
>WEKY01057777.1:664-28770 GCA_013390045.1 Picathartes gymnocephalus
ATTCTCTTTTCTTTTTTTTTTTTTTTCTCTGTTTTTGGAAGGGAAGGACAGAGGAGGGCTGGCTGCCCTGTGGAGAACCATCCCTGGTGTCTCTCAATCCCTCATTTTTTGCCATTCCCTGCAGCCCAGAGACACAGAATATTGGGAATTCAGTGAAGATTCCAGGGAACGTTGCAGCACTGCTGGCTCAGCCCTTCAGACCAAGCTCCCAGTGAAGCCCAGTGGTTACAGCCCCTTCCTTCCCCAGAACTCAAACCCCAGGAGCCAGGAAAATTGGGAATACTCCCCCCATCCCTGGCAGTGCCCAAGGCCAGGTTGGATTTTGGGGCTTGGAGCCGCCTGGGACAGTGGGAGGTGTCCCTGACCATGGCAGGGGTGGAATGAGATGGAATTTAAGGTCCTTTCCCACCCAAACCATTCCAATTCTCTGTGATTCCATGGTTTGAACAGGGACATGGAACTGATCTCCAAGGTCTCTTCCAACCCAAACCGTTCCATCATCCCACGTGGGGAAAGCTGCCCAGCCCTGGGGTGCTTTTGGGGTGTAACTGGTGGGCACCACAGAGAGGAATACAAGTTTTTTGAGGGAAAAGAACTGTTGTGCATCCTTGAGCCCACGTGGATTTCATGGATGACAATGCATCTCCATGGATTTCGTGGAGAAAAATGCAGGGGACCCAAGGAACGTCGGCTTTTCCGGACAGAAGGTCCTGGCCCAGCCCTGGTGCTGCTGCCCGAAGCTGACAGCAGGAATCCTGATTTCCTGGGGGAAAGAAATCCCAGCGCTGTTGTACTGCCCTGACATTTGAAGGTGTTTTGAGAATGAAACAACTTCAAAACTCAAAATTGGGGAATTTCCTTCGATCCCTTCTTCCCTCCTCGAAGAGAGCTGGTGTTCTGCAGCTCCGAGTGGTCACTGCTGGAGCCTCTGTGGTTGTGATTCCAAAGCTCCCTGGAAACACCACCTTAACTGCAGCCTCTCTGAAGGACACCCAGCACAGGGATTTCGTTTTTCCTCAACAAGATTGACTTGGCTCCCACCCAGGCTCAGCCTTTTCCCCAGAATCCTTGGATTTCGCTGGAGTTGCCCCCTTTTCCTGGCTGCCTCCATTCCCAGCCCTGCTCTGGGCTGCCCCCAGGAACCTCTCCCTGCACAGGGGGGTCTGGCCTTCATTCCAGAGCATTTTCCTGAGGGAATTAGGGTTTGTACCATTCCATCCCCTCACTCCTGGCGTATCGAGTGTTCTTTTCAGATATAACTCCTGTTATCAGCATTTACACCCTCGTTTTATCCCTGCAATGGGACAAAATACATTAAAAAAACCCCGCTGGCTTTGGGCAGGAGGATATTTATTTAAGCAAGCTGAGTTCCATATTTTGGTTGAATAATTACAACCTTTTTCTCTTGCATCCATTTACTGAACCCTGTTATTTTCTGCCACTGAAGCCCAAAGAAGTATTTACACAGCTCACTGCTCCTCAGGCTAAACACGGATGGGATGCTCAATCATGGGAATCAGTGCAAAAATCCTTGATTTTTTCCTTTTCTCAATGATTTTTGAATCAAGACTAAATAGAGTTGGGAGGGCTGAGGGAAGCAGAGAGATGTTTCTTGTCCTTAATGTGCAGAAAGTTTGGATCTCTTCCTTAATCCTGGGGAAAGGAACAGAAGTAGGAACATACTTTGGTTTGCAGTTTATTTTTCTCTGCCTTCCCTTCCCTAATTCAAACAAACCTTTTCTTTGATTGGTGCTGTTCCATCCAGGGATGGGATTTCTCTGGAATCTCCCAGCTGCTCCTGGTGGGTTGGATGTGGGTGGTTCCCAGAAAAATCAGGAGATGCTGGAGTGATCCCAGCTCCTGGACCACTCATTTCTTATTCAGGCTTCTTAAACAAACAAAGCATCGGGGCTGAAAAGTGAAAATTTAATTATCTGTTCCTTTCTGAAGCTGCTGTTGAATCATGAGCTGCCAAAATGGGGGGAAATCATACAATTAAATTTAAAAATGTGGGCTATTAGTTTTGGAAGGAAGATCCCTTGATGTGGCTTGAAGGAAGAGGGGAGTGAACCCAGAGATATCCGGGTTTAATCAGGATTCCCAACAGAATTATGGCCGTTTCCCTCTTGCACTTGCTGGTGGTTTTCCATCGGTTCTGTCTGGTTCCATTTGGGAAATGGAGGGCAATCCCTGACTTGAATTTCCCCTGATGAACTCTCAACACTTCTGTTCCCACCCCTCTGCAAATCAGGATGGTGTTTAAATGAAATTATTTAAGATTTTGATTGCCTTGATTAGACCCTTCTGATTGTGCTGATGTCAAGAATCGTGTGCTGCTGCTGCTGCTGCTGCTAAAACTCTTAAACTCCTCCAAAATTGTACAAGTACCCTCCAGAAATAAAACTTTTCCTTTTTATTTTTCCTTTTTAACTTTTCCTGGGTTGTTCCTGAATCCTTTAACCAGGGATCAGAGGTGGCCTCACACGGTGCCCTCTGTGCTCCTCTGGAAATATAATCCCATATAAACACAATTATCTGACACTGGTTTATATGAATTCATTGATATCTATTTCTTTATCTGGTTTTTCTTTTTTTTCTTTAACATAGATTTTTCGTCAATGCAAATTTTAGGTGACAGCATTAAGAGAACCTCCAGAGGATGCTGTAAAACGGATCCCAAGTCCAAAGCTGGAGCATGAAACAGCAAATTAAATATTTCAGTGTAATTTTTCCACTGCCTCTCATTAACACCCAGCCACAATTTCTGCCCAGCGCATCAAGGATGTGTCAGGAGCTCCCGTGAGATCTGGGCAAGGACAGCAGAAAATTTGTGTCCTTGGATTCTTTTTCTCTGATTCGCCTTTTTCCCTGTTTTTGCCCCTGACTGAGCAACCTGGGCCATGGAATGTTCCCTGCCAGGGCAGGGGGGGGAATGAGATGGGCTTTAGGGTCAATTCCAGCCCAAACCATCCCGAGATTTTGGGATTCTGGGTGTCCAGTCCATGGGTCCAATCCCAACAAAAGAATTCAGACTGCCAGGGCCTCAGAGGGGTGGGGGAACCTCTCCCAGCTCCACTGGGAGCCCTTATTTCCTTTTGTTATTGATCCAATTCCATAAGGATCCGAGACATTTATGGCTTTATTTCACAAAAATTGAATTATTTCAGGGGGAGAGGGAAGTGTTCGTAATTAAGAGCTTTTTTTTCCCTCTTCCATCATTAGCATTTGATGGAATTATGGATTGGTTTGGATTGGAAGGGACTTTAAGGATCATCTCATCCCATGAAATGCAGGGGCACTTTCCACTCTCCCAGGGTGCTCCAAGCTGGCCTTGGACACTCCCAGGGATGGAGCAGCCACAGCTTCTCTGGGAATTCCATCCCAGCCCCTCCCAGGGCAGGATTTCTCCCCAAAACCCCATGTCCCCTCACCCTCTGGCAGTGGGAATCCATCCCCGTGTCCTGCCCGCGTCCCGCATTCCCGTTTCCATCTGCACGCTCGCTCCCACATATCCATAAACACATAAATAAATACTGGCTTTGCCCAGCTCTTAAAAATGTTCTGCATCTGCTGCAAGGAGCCACATTTCCCACCCGCTGGAGAGAAAACATTTTAATATGAGATCAAATATTTGGCTTGTCCAGTGCAAGATGTAATTACATTCCCTCGGACGCTCTTACACCCGGGAGTAAAACCAGATTTAGGGGGGGAAAAATAATTTTTCAAAGGTGTTTTCATGTCTATCCTGGGAGGGGGGGAAAAAGTGTGTGTGTGTGTGGGGATTTTCCCTAAATAGAACGATCTGGTTCTTTTTTTACAAAATAGATCTGAAATGTCGGATGCCACAGCTCAAATCCTGTAATTACAAAGTAGAGTTTGCAGAGGAGTTTTTCACCTCTTCAGCACACGTCGGGTTGGTGGAGCGGCTTCTTTGCTCAGGGTTGAAAATCTTTTTTAGAGAAAACTCCCTAAAATAGAGGAGTGAAGGTTCTGTGATCCCTGGCAGAGCCCAGCTCGTGGCTGAGTTTGTTCCCAAACCGATTAAACCCCGCGGGGATGAACCTGGCTGAGGACAGGGTGGGGGCTCCTTCCTGGGACAGCTGCCCCTGGAATTCCCGGGATGGGTGGAAAGGGAGGCAGGAGCTGCTGCGGTGCCCAAGCCATGGAAGGAGGGCTGGCCACAGCCACAAACTGCCCCGAGGGACAGCAGTCCTGCATAACATTGGTGAAAAATTGCCATTATTGCTTCTTTGGGCAGCCAGGTCTCCAAATCTGCTTAGACTCAGGTTTAGTCCGGGCACCCAGGTGGGCTTTTAGCGCCGATAAACTTTCCAGCTTTGCAAAAATTAAGGCCGGGTTTAATCGCCTTCCTAGGGTGAAGGTGAGACAGGTGAGGTGAAAGCAGAAAATACAAATACAGCAGAGAGAGCAGGAGTTTGCTTTTCTCTGTTATTTATTCCCTCCAGCCTCCTTCCCTCAGACCTCAGCTTTCCAGTTTGATCTCTGCCTCTCATCATCTCTGATATCGAGCAGCAACAGGGAAGGTTTGGATTTTCCAGTATTTTTTTGAGGCTAGATTTCGCCACTTTAAAATCTACAACTCCGTCCTTCGTGTAACTTTATTCAAAGCAAAGCAGATTTGGATCAGGACTCAATTTGTCCCTGAAGGTTCAGATGAAATTCAAACAAGCCTTGGAGGTGTGTAACTCAATCTTTTGAAAAATGAATAATCTATATATTTTTTTTTTTTAAACTGGTTTTCTTTCATCTTAAATAACTATTGAACTTCCAGAATTACCTCATTATTTCTTGCCTGTCTGGTCTGCCCTGGTGGAAATGATGGGGTTCCAATAGAAAGGGAAATCAAGCCTGGGAATTGTCAGTGATTTTTAATTTTTTTTTGTTGTTGTTTGTTTTACAGGTAAAACCAGTTAAAACCAGTCCTAAAATTGGACTAAACTCCCTCTCTACACACTTAATTCAAGTGTTGTTTTCTGACATTGTAGAAAATTCAGAAACTTAGGGTGATTTTCAGTCGTGGCTGCTACTGATAACAATTAACAGCTCCACTGCTGGAATTTTTTAATTGTCTAATGACAAAAGAACTTGATTGCTCAGTCCTGGCCCTGCAGTGGGGACCTGGACTCCCGCATCAGAGCTTCCAGCATTCCCTTGGGATGTGCCCTTTCCTCTGACCAGGGAAATTTCTGCCACACAAAGTAAAATTCAGCCTTGTAGGAACATCCTGGATCCAGGGGGTTTATTGGGGTTTTTGGTGGTGGGGTTTTGGTTTTCTTGGGTTTGGTTTGGATTTTTTTAGGGGTTTTGTTTTTTGGTAGGTTTTTTTTTTGGTTGGTTGGTTTTGGTTTTGGGTTTTTTTGAGTTTTTTTGTTTTTGGTTTTTTTGTGGGGGTTTTTTTGGGTTTTTTGTTTTTTTTTTTTTTGGTTGGTTGGTTTTGGTTTTGGGTTTTTTTGAGTTTTTTTGTTTTTGGTTTTGTTTTTAATTTGGTTTGGTTTTGGGAGGTTTTTTTTGGTTAGTTTCTTTTGGGGTGATGGATTTCCTGTCCCTTTTTTTTGTTTGTTTGTTTGGTGGTGGTTGTGTTCAGACCAGGATGAGGTGGAAGACTGGTCTTGCCACCCTGCAGGCTCTTGGTGCTAAAATCAGCCCCAGACTTGTTTTGTTTTGTTTTTCCCTGTTTATCTTTTGGTTTATTGGGCTTTTTTGTCCATCTGGCAGCCCCAGCCCCATCTTGCCATCCTTTGCTAAAGTCAGTCCCAACTTCCAATTTCTCCTCTTTGTTTTCTTCACATCCCAGTGCTTTTGGGAATGAGCCAAATTCCCTGAAAAACCACCCAAACCTGTGCCCTGGTCCCCCTGAGCTGGCCCAGCCCAGGCCCCTCAGGCTCAGAGTCTGCCCAGGTTTTATTTTAAACCAGAACTGTCTGAGCCAGCCTTGGAAAACACCAAAACCCCACGGACGACTTGTTCCCAAACCCTGCAAAAAATAATTGCAGCTCCTTGCAAACGCTAAAAAGTGGTTTCCAAAGGGAATCTGCGTGGCTGGAGATGGGACACTCTATAATCAAGCAATGATTCAATGAAATTTGACCTCAGCCTAATATATTTTGTCAACTTTTTTCGTTTTTAAACCATGCCTGTGGCTCTTTCTTTGCTGTCCAAAATACCAAAATACCCCGTGAGGGTGGAGCTTCCTGACAGGTCCCTGGCCCTGCTGCCTGGGTTTTCTGTGGATTCGCATTCCTTGGGATGTGCAGTTGGATTTATTTTGCGTCCCAGTGCACTCCCAGCTCGGGAATTGTGCTGGGAGCAGGAATCTCCTCCCTGGCTGTGAAGGCCCCAGGATTTCGCACGCTGGCGTCTGTGAGGAGGCCCACGAGTTGGGTTTAGCCAACACCCAAGGGCTGAGATGGGGCTGAAAGGAGATCAGAGAGGAAGAATCCATTGGAAAAGTCAATTCTCCCATTTTTATCTTCATTTTGGCTGTAATTAATCGTTGTTAGGCCTTTCTGCAGTGGACGGAAAAGCTTCTTTCAGGGGATTTGTCATTCCCTTTATGTGTGATGGCAGCACGAGTGGCCTCACCTGCCCTGGATTTAATCTCTCTACTCTGGTTCAAATGATAAATCAGAAATCTACTGTTTTCAACAACCTTCATCCCCCTCACCCTGAATTTTAGAGCCTGACATTATTGTGATATAATCAAGCTTCTGCTTGGCAAATTACAAAAAATTCAACACCTCAAATTTTCTGCTGGGAACTTTTTCTTTCCCAAGTTTCAAGTCTTCTGATGCCTTTTTAGTCCCCCTTTAATTTCTCAGCTTTTGTGATGCTCTACAACCCCTAACTCTGCTTTCGGAACATTCAATATTCTAATGAACATTCCAATATTCCAATATTCCAATCCTTTGTGGATTTTAGAGATTTCTAAATCTCTGTTAAGACCTGCCAAAATGTTATTAATTCAAAAAAAAAACCCCTCTCAACAAGAAGGGACAACAAAATATTTGGGTTTGGCAGGATGGTTGTGACGTTCACCAATTCCAGGTTAGAAATTCAGGAAGGTTTCATCATTCTCCTTTAATTGCACCCTGATTAAAATTTCCACTTTTCGACTCTTTTTGTAATGATGAGAGGAACTCATCTCTTTCTTGAGGAGAGAAAGTCTGGATTCTTACTGTGGGACCTTGATAAATCACTAAGACAGCAAGTGTTTGACCTTTAGAGATGATTAAAATTAAGACAGCTCTGTCTGCAAGTGCTCTGCTCAGATTTCCTCTCTTCATTCATTCATAGATAAATTTACTTTAGAGGCTTCTTAGTTTTCCTCCCTCCCCCCCACCCAAGCTTTGCAAGGCTTCACTCATTCATTTTGAAAAGCATTTATTCAGAGAAGCCAGGCTCTCTTTTCGCTCCGAGCTGGCCTTTTGCTCATTTTCTCACTTGGTAATTTTTGCAGTCATAACGTGAGGTACATTTTTACAGCAAAATCGCTTCATTCCCCAAAGCTCCATCTGCCTTCCCAGGCTCTCCAGATTTCCCTTCTCCCCTCGAGATAAAATGTTCATTTATTCCTTCCAAGCTCCTGCCCTCGTGCCCCTCTTGGGGAATTCTTTGCACTCTCCATTGTTGGATTTCTGACCCAATCCAGACTCTCCAGATGTTCTGCCCTTGTGGGGCTCTCCCTGTCCCTCCCCATCTCCTCCAACCCTTCCAACAATTCCTGAACCTCTGTGGGACTTCTACATAAAATTTTAGATGGGGATTTTTAATTTTTTAAAACATATGGCAAGTTTATATATATAAATCTACATATTTCTGGAATTTTTTTATGTGTCTCGAGATGTGTCCAGACCCATGAAAAGCCTCCAACTTCAGATTTCCAGGGCCGAAAACACCTGCAGGCCAAAATTCATTGTTTGCTTTTTGCCTTTTCCTTATTTATCTCCTCTGACCTTTCCTTCCACGTTCCCATTAAGATTCCAAGTACATTGAGCCCAAATTCACTCCAGAATATCGGTTTGAGTTTTTGGGTAACATTCACCTGGCCAAATCCCGCATTTCTCCTTCACTTCGAGTCCAAGCGCGGGGAAAATGCTTATTATAGGAGATCACCCCCCTTTAATGACTATTTAGGGGTGAATACAAACAGAAGTGTGTCCTGTTCCCTGAGGAATTGCACCGAGGAATGCGAGGCACAAATTAAATTGGAATATTTATTCCCTGGAGTGCATCAGCCCCGTCCCTTGAGCTCTATTTGTGACCTGTTTTTTTTGGAGGTGTTTTTCCCAGTAAGAAAAGCTTTACTTGGGTCCCAAGTTCCACGGGCTCCTCCCAGAACCAGCTTTGCCTGGATAATCTGCACGGAGTTGTAATTTCTGGCACAAACAGGTTCCTGCTCTGCACCCCAGCAAGGCGCAGGGATCCCATGGGCTGAGTGGCTCCCATGGGCTCTGCAATAATGGCAGAAAATGCAAATTATCTTCCATAACCGGGCACATCCGAGGGAGACGCCGACAGAGATGAGAGGATTTGGGCTGATCCCCCTCAAATCCAGCAGGATCCCATTCCCAAATCTGCCCTTCCCTCCAGGCCTTTGGCTGTTTCTCCCCTGGCCTGATGCTCTGACTTCTCCCAGTGCTGGAATTTGTAATTTGGAGCTGGAGAGCCTTGAAACCATTTAACTGGTGGAAATAAATTGCTTGGAGCACTGTGAAAATATCCTTGAGACCGTGTGGTTTTTAAACTCCTTCTCACTGCGCTGTGCTCCTGAATTATTTCCAGCTGCTTCCAGATGCTCCTCGTTGCCTTGCAGTAGGAATGGTGCAGATCCTGCCCCAGCCAGGTGCTGATTGTGGAATTGGAGATAAGGAAGGAGCTCCCAAAGCTCTGCTGTGAGCTCTTATTAGAGATGTTCCTTGAATTAATTATCATTTTGCGTTGGGAAATGGGTTTCCCGGGGTTTATCTGAGGTTTATTTCGGAAATGTTGAGCATCAGAGCACGGATAAAGCTTTTTTTCTGCTTTATCTGAGAATCAGTGGAGGTCTCCAGGTGACCTGGAGGCTTCTCCCACACAACACAGAGAGTTCTGCTGAGACTTCCCATGGAAAAGGCAGCTGAACTTGGGGCTGATGCAAATTCCAGAGTTCTCAGAGCTGGGGATGCTCCATTCCTTCAGGAAGCTGCTGCCCCAAACATGAATCTTGTCCTGTCCTGGCTGCTGACCAAGCTGAACACAGAGCCATGGAAAAAAATCAAATTCCCTTTGCTGACAGAGACCTGGGAACAGCTACAGAAACCCAACCTGGCCTTGGCTTCCACGAGCCAAACCCTGAGAGGATTTAGGCTCTGCCTCAGAGTATTTTAAGCTCAGAACAGACTTTGTTTTGATGTATTTTCATGATAACCTGAAGGGAAAAACACGATGAGCTGAGGGTGTGAAGCGGGCAGGGTTAAATCATTTTACTGCATGTCATCTCCCCCTTTCCCCCACCCGAAACTTCTGCATGAGAACTCATTCCCAGAAAACTCCTGTCAGGAGAAGTCTAACGAGAATTCACCAGCTCTCCTTCACTGGTGCTGTATTACCTCCACAAATAGATTGTTTTTAACTTTTATGAGAGTTGAACTTGTCCTAGCTGGGTGGAAACGAAATGCCAATGATAATAGGAGAAGGCCTGTTAATTGATTTTAAATACTGGTGGTCTTGAGTGATGCCAGAATTAACGACAATGATCATATATTTCTGCAGCCCTTTTCATCCCAGAGCTCCTCACAGAGCAAAATCCGAATTATTCCAAGGGGAGAGCAGCCAAACCTGGGGTAAAATACAGCAGCTGTGCATCCAGGATGGTTTCCCAATTGAAACAGCAGCAGGAATATTGGGAGAAGGGATTGCTGAAGCTGGAATTTGTCCAGATTCCTCAGATTTACACACTTTTACAACGTTTTCTGGCTTTTTAGCCACAGATAACCATCTGCAGTGCCTGTCTGCTGCTCTGCTCCCAGCTGAGTGTCAAAAATAGAGTGCCCAGGGTGATATTTTAGCAAGCAGAGCCTGCAGGGTATTAATAGAAGGTGAAAGGCTCTGCTCTCCCCAAACCACTAAGGACAGGTTTGCACTTTCAGGGGTTTTTAAGTGGTTGGAGTCCTCAGGACTTGTTTGTGCCATGGGAATTCTCAAACAGCCCTCCAGGATGGGCTCAGCCTCTTGGTCATCTCTTCCATTCTCTTAAAAAAACCCCAAAAAAATCCAAAAGAAAAGACAGCAGAGCTGGTGTTTGCTCCAGGATTTCTGAATATCTCCTTAGGGAATCATTATCCAGGGAATCCAGTTTGTGCAATCCTGGCTCTGGGGTGTTTGTAAGGACACACAGAGGGGGTTCAGCTCCCTTTTTCCTGCTCCTGTTTTTCCCTGCTGGCCTGGATTTGTGCCCCTGCCTTGCCCTGCACTGCTGGTGGGGCTGAGAATTGCAGATTTCTCATCTCCCAAAGGCTGATTTTTCCTGATCTGATGGGAAATTGTTGCGTTTCCTCTCTGCTGCTGGTGGGGTTGGTTCTCAGCAGTGTGGGGTCGCTTCCCATCCTCGGACTGTGCTCTCAAGGTGCCCTGTGAGGGTTTGGAGAGTCCTGGTGGGATTTTAATTCCTAAGGGTTGATGCCCCCATTCTGCTCCTGCAGAGCACCAGCCCCTCAATGATCCCTCAATTCCAGCACTGGGTGGCTCAAACCTGCCCATCCCTGCATTTTCTAAATATCATTTTCATTAAATCCTCCCCTTTTTTTGCTGAGTTTTCCTTATTGGATGGGAAAAGCGCCCATCAATCTCCACGGAATAACACAACGCTGCTCTACACCTGGGGAAAAGGTGCGGAATTCCACCAGAGCAGGGTTTAAATGGGTGTAAAAAGGCAGAATTGGTGTAAAAAGGCAGAATTTCCTTGGGCTTTTCTGCTCAGACTCCCCAGTTATCAATTCCAGCCACACAATTCCCTCCACCTCTTCTAAGGATTAAAAAAAAAAAAAAAAAGTGACAGTGAGCTTGAGGCTCTTCCAAAAGGGCCGATCCTCCTCCTGCTCTGCTGTTTATTTAACAGCCCCTTATCTCCTGTACAACCCTGCCAGGACCTCACCCCCGCGAAGGGCAGCTGTGACATCACCGGTGGCCACTCAGCTTCCTGAGGATTTTAACCCCTGTCAGAACCACTTATAAATTCCCGGTGTTGCCCTGAAAACCCCTGGGTTGCCCCAATTTTCTCTTTGTAGGAAAAAAAAATTGTGTTTTTCCTGCTTTGTCGATGCTAACTAAACAAATATGAGCAGCCAAATGAATCTGTCTGTGCTGGCACCAAACAAAAATGGTAAATTCTGCGTGCCCCAGGAAGCTGAGGGTTGAAAATCCTAAATAAAAATGTTAAATTCTGCATCCCCCAGGATGCTGAGGGTTTAAAATTCTAAATAAAAGTGTTAAATTCTGTGTGCCCCAGGATGCTGAGGGTTGAAAATCCTAAATAAAAATGTTAAATTCTGTGAGCCCCAGGATGCTGAGGGTTTAAAATCCTAAATAAAAGTGTTAAATTCTGTGTGCCCCAGGATGCTGAGGGTTGAAAATCCTAAATAAAAATGTTAAATTCGGCATCCCCCAGGATGCGGAGGGTTTAAAATTCTAAATAAAAGTGTTAAATTCTGTGTGCCCCAGGATGCTGAGGGTTGAAAATCCTAAATAAAAATGTTAAATTCTGCAAGCCCCAGGATGCTGAGGGTTTAAAATCCTAAATAAAAGTGTTAAATTCTGTGTGCCCCAGGATGCTGAGGGTTTAAAATCTTAAATAAGAATTAAATTCTGTGTGCCCCAGGATGCTGAGGGTTGAAAATCCTAAATAAAAATGTTAAATTCTGCGTGCCCCAGGGGTTCTGTGCCCTCAGGATGCTGAGGGTTGAAAATCTTAAATAAAAGTGTTAAATTCTCTGTGCCCCAGGATGCGGAGGGTTTAAAATTCTAAATAAAAGTGTTAAATTCTGTGTGCCCCAGGATGCGGAGGGTTTAAAATTCTAAATAAAAGTGTTAAATTCTGTGTGCCCCAGGATGCTGAGGGTTGAAAATCCTAAATAAAAATGTTAAATTCTGCAAGCCCCAGGATGCCCCAATCTTCTTCCACGTGTTGGACCTGAAGGATTGCACTGATAATTGGGGATCCCCCTCAGTGGGAGGGATAAATCTGGGCACAAACCTCAAGATCTGAGCAAATTCTCTCTGTTTCAGCTGAGATTTCCCATGAATTACAGACAAAAGCCTCTTCCGGAGCAAGAATTAATTTGTTTATGACTTTTATCAAAACAGCTCTCCCGCAAAACCAAAACAACTCCCGGCACCCCAAAAGCAACAGATAAATGAATTTTTTCCCGTGAATAAATGCGAAGGATGGCCCGTGCACGGCTCCAGGAGCATGAACGCACAGAGCTGCAGCCATCCCCTCGGCCAGGCCCGCCAGGGAGCTGAAATTCGGACCAGAAAATGGAATGTAGAGGCAGAACAAGGGAGGCTGGTTGGAAGCGTGGCAGTGTTTGGGAGCAGTCGGTGGGTGCCGTTTGTGCCCCCCAGCCCAGGCTGCAGCTTTGCTGTCATTAATGAAGCCACAAGCCAGAGGTGGGGCCACATGCGGTGTCAATGCACTTTAATTAAGTGTAATAATTCCCCTTTTCCTGAGGTGGACGTGCTAAGACAGATTTCTCTGCGGAGATTTATGCCCGGCCAAGGATTTCTGGGCTGTCCCCGCGTGCTGTGCAGAGCATCAGTGCCCTCTTTGGGAATATTGGGATTTTGCAGGAATCTGCAGGGCGCTGCTCCGAGCACTTCCACACGTCCGCTTTCCAGAGGGTTCCGTGGTTTTGCTCCCCCTGGAGCAAAGATCCTTTTCAGTTTGAGCTCTTTCACGTAAAAAAAAAAAAAAAATTAGGAAAGCTTTCCCTGGGCTTCAGTGACTCTGTAAGGATCAATAATTGGATCAATAAGTAAAAGTGTGGGACCATCCCGGGTGAGTTTCAAGGCCTTTTGGCAGGGCTGGGACATCCCGAGATGGAGGAAAATCACGGGCAGAACTTTGATCCGAGCTCATTTTTCTTTGTTACCTCACCTGAGCAGAGCCACGAGAAGGGAACCCACCTGGTTGCAACTGCTTTGGTCAAATTTGGGTGGAAAAGCTGCAATAGTCAGATCCTGCTGGTTTCAATGGGACATAAACCCTTCCAAAATCCCTGTGTAGAGAAATTGAGTATGAAGCATAGAATATGTGCTGAAATTACCAACTAAGGGACAGACTTTGGCTATCCAGGGATAATTTGAAGCAGGGAATATGTGCTGAAATCACCAGCTAAGGGACAGATTTTGGCCATTCAGGTAGAATTTAAAGCAGGGAATGTGCCCTGAAATCACCAGCTAAGGGACAGATTTTGGCTACCAGGTAGAATTCAAAACACGGAATACACCCTGAAATCACCAGATAAGGGACAGATTTTGGCTCTCCAAGTTTAAGTATTTCCAGCATGAGCACTTGCAGATTTCTTGAGACAACGACTTAAAAAATTGTGACGTGGACTCTGCAAGCTCAGACTAAAATACGAGCCTGAGACAATGTGCTGGGGTTTTTTTTTAGGGGGTATTTGGGGGGTTTATAGGGCTGCAGAGCTGCTGGAAGTTTCTCTTTGGCTGCAGTCGGAGGGAGAAGCTGGAGGAGATGGAGCTCCTCGGGAGGGAGGCACGGAGCGCTGCTAAGCCGAGCTTTCCGGGGAAAGGGAAAGGCTGGGCGGCAGGGAGGGGGTTTAGAACCGATCAGGAGCCGACAGCAAGGCACAAAGCTCGGGATTAAAGGCACCAGTGCTGGCTGGAGGTCACTTTTCATCGCGGACGATAATTCCTGCCTGCCGCAGGCTCAGGAACGCCAGCTCGCCCCCAACATCTGCTTTAGCCATCGCTTCCAAAACCAAAACAATATTCCCCCAGCGCTGGTGGTACAACAACACAACCCCCTCTGCTCCCTCCTGATCGAGGGAAGTGCCTGCCAGGCTGGAAACCCTGCCCGGGATCCCGGAGTTCCCCCAGCCCGGGCTGGGTTTGCTCTCTCGCACGGGGAATACTCGGGAAGGATGTCCCGGGCCAGGGAATGAATCCTGCTGCAGCCAGGAGAGCTCCGGGGGAATCCTGAGCAGGGTTTGGGGCAGGAGCAGACCCGTGCTTGATGCTCAGTGCGCATCAGAAAAGCAGGGGCTGAGCTCAGCTCTGGCTGAGGAGCAGTTTCAGATGCTCGGTTTCACCCTGAATTCGTTTCGCGGGATGCAGAGCCCTGACACAAAGTGCTGCTTTCAGGCCGGGTCCGGCCTCTTCTCTCCGTGCAAAACACAGCTGAGGTGCCAAAAACCTCCGGCTGCAGGAGCAGCACTGGAATTTCTGCCCAGTTGTGATTCCAGCATCACCAGGAGCAGAGAAATCTGATCAAGAACTGCGGAAAGTGCTCTCGGGAAAGGGGAGTTGGGTCAGGTGCTGGAATAAGGGGAGAAGAAGCAGCGAGGCAGCCAGGGCTGCTCCGGCAGCGGTGCTACCAGAGGACAGGATTTATCCGATACCTGCAGATCTCACCAGACAGGAATTGTCAGACCTGAGGAGGGCTGCAAGATTCCTGCAGGGGTAAGCGTGGGGCAGTGTCAGCCCCTCCTCGTGCACAGCTCCTTGGAATTGCAGCTCTCAAGGAGCTGGAGAGGACAGCCCAGAGCTAAGAATCCTGCAGAAAATGCCTTCGGCCAACCAGATTTTCACGGCAAAAGGCAGTCCCAGACCCAGGATGGGAAAAGAATGAAAAGGCTCTGAAAAACCTATTGCCAGCCCGGGGAAAAGTGCAACTTTTGCTGATGGATTCCAGCATTCAGAGTACCACTTCTCTTTTTTGCCTTGCTGTTTAGAAGCCCAAGGTGTTTCTTGCCCCCCATGTCTAGCACATACCTCACCAACAGAGCAGCATTTCCTTTCAAAAGACCCTCAAATACTTGAGACTTTAAAACACTTTCTTTCTCCATTGCACTGATCTAAACATCACATAAACTGCAAAAAATATTAATAACTTGTAAGGAAAACAATGAGATCAGGTTGGGGCTTGGACATTGCCCAGTGCAGCAAACCCAGCAGATTTCTTATTTCATTTCTGACACCTCGCTGAAGTTCCGTGCCAATCCAGGACAGCCATGTCTGCATCCAAATCTTATCAGACACGTCTGAGAATTTGTTCTCCTATCCAAAAGATTATTTCTGAGCCTGCTCCAGCCCAATGCACTCGAATCCAAACATCCCAGTTCAGGTGAAATCCCAGCTTTCCTTGGTGGCTGAAGCTGAGGTGCCCTGGGAGTGGAGAAGAGGTGCTGGCACTTTGCAAATCCTGCTACAATTTAAACTCACTTTCCATATTTGTATATTTTAACCACCCCGTGAGCTCTTTTCCAAAATCCTGGTCTCCCTCCATGTCCTGAGGATCTCCTGAGTGCCAGGGGAGCTGGGGGTGCTTAGCCCTGCCTGTCCCAGGGGGCTGAGCTGAGCTCTGAGCTCCAGCCTTGCCCCAGATCTGGGCTACAGTGGGCAAATCTTTGTTGCTTTTTTATTTCGATTATTTCTAAACAAATCAAAACTCCCATGGAGTTTGCACAGCCTTTGACACCAAAAAAAACCAAAAAAACCCCCCAAAAAACCCCTTCACAAGGAGCCAGGACGCTGTGATCACACCACAACAAAAATCATGAAGGATGATATTTCCTCAACACCTCAGTTCCAATGCAGGGATGTTCTTCCAGCCCTGGGTGATCACAGCTCCGTGCAGCAGCTTTGTTCCATTGGAACAGCAGAGTGTTAAAATTGCCTTCCCAAAATCACCCCCAAATCTCTGCACTCTGAGGGACAGGCCCTTGAAAGGGAAAGCAATAATCAAGAGGAAGCCAGCCAGCTATGGCTCAAATTTTATAATGTTTCCCTGCTGTTATTTTCACCACAGGCTATTTTATATTCCCCACCTCTTCTTTTCTTTTTTTTTTTTTTTTCCCCTCCATCAAGTTGCTCTTTAAGGTCACATCTGTTGGGGGCTCATAATGGTTTTTATGACAACTCTGCAGAGCAGGGAAGGACTGGGATGCAGAGGGAGCTGCAGTGAGACAGGGATGTGTCAGGGGGGACTTTTCTCCAGCCTGAGGAATTTTCTCAGGTCCAGCTCAGCTGTTCTACTGACCTAAGAAAAGCCTGGCCTAAGATCTGGGTGTAAAACCCCACAGAAACGTGGATGGCAGAGCAAACATTTATCTGCAAAATGCCATAAATTTGCCTTCTGTCGAAAATCAGACACCTTGAAGGTGGAGAAGGTGTGGCAAGGAAAAGCAAAAATATTTTACAAATAATTCCTAGGTTTTTAACAAGAAAAAGGGCTTTTGAGAAGGTCGCTAGCAAGCTCTGCTGTGCACTGCTTAACATCTCCAGCTCTGTGCGTTTTTGAAGGAGAAAGGGGTTCCTTTTCTCTTTCTTGGTATTATTTTATATTGGAAACATCTTCTGCCTTATTGAGACCTGTCTGACAAAGCAGAAGAGCCTTTTCCAGTTGCCTCAGCCGCCAAATGACATCACAGCACGAGGTGGGAGCTCTGTGCTGTCATCGTGGGCGTGGCACAGGCAAAAGAATGGTAAAAACAGCAACAGGAATTTGGTTCTGTGTCTCGTGGAGGAACCCAAGTCTCCTTTTCCAGTGCTCAGTCCATTTAATGCAAATACAAACACAAAAACTGGGCTGCCTTTAACACAAATATTAACAGTTCCACTCCAAGAACAGTTGGATTTGGGAATCTTTATAGGTTTTTTTGATCCTGGATGAAGCACACATTGGGTTTTCTTCATTATCAAGCCCTTTACAGGCTCCCTGGTGAACAGAGCCCTGCTGAGATTAAAGCTCTGGAGCAGAAACGTGGGAAACATCCATTGCCATAGAATCGTGAGGAGGATGATTCCATCGTGCACCTGGTGCTGCCTGTGGAATGGTGAATGCTGGAATGCTGGAATTCCAGTGTTCCATGTCCTGTGACATCTCTGAGCACAGGGTGGTGCATCCTCGAAGCACACCCAGGGAAATTAGGCATTAAATTAATATTTTTATGTGTGCTGGAAACATCTCTCCTTTCAGGAACACTGGGAAAATTTAACAGAGCACAGTGATGACTACAAAAAAAATACATGGAAAAATCTATGGAAACCATGCTGTGAACTTTTAGTTCTTAAAGGGAAAATAGGAAAAATGGGAGAAACATCTAGCAGGGCCTAAGAGAAGGAGGAATGGTTTTAAACTGAATTGGAATAGATTTAGGCTGGATATAAAGAAGAACATTTTGAAATGGGGGTGGTAAAGCACTGGCACAGGTTGCTCAGAGAGGTGGTGGGTGCTCCAGCCCTGGAACGTTCGAGGTCAGGGTGGATGGAGCTCTGAGCATCCTGGTCTAGTGGAAGATGTTCTTTGGATTGGACTAGATGGTCTTTAAAGGTCATTTCCAACCCAAAATGCTCCATGAATCCATGAAAATTTTACTTCAGGAAATCTTATCCCAGTGTCTTTCCATCTTATTTTGGGCACACTTTTGTCCTGGGGCTCCGGAGGACTTTTCCCATCAGTTCTGGGAGGAAAGGTGTTGCCTGTGTCTCCACCACTACACAAAACCAGCCCAGCTCTGCTTTTCTGTGCTTTTTGCTTTTTCTGTTCCCCATGATTCCTACAGAAATTGCTACCAAACCATAAATCCACCATTCCAAACCCATTTTGTATGGAGACAAATGACGTCACAAAGAGCAAAACGAGAGATTTCCAGGTTATTCCTGTCCCGGGCAATGTGGGGAAGATCAAATTGTCGAAGTGCTGCAGGAAATTCTGGCAGCTGACTTTTGGGAGCTGCACTGGGAGCTCCATCAGTCATGTTCAGCCTCCTGCGGGTGCATTTTTCAATTGATATCCCTTAAATAACCTTAATTACGTGTACGTTCGAGTGCCTCATCCAGCAGGGAAAATTGAGGAAGACACTTATTAAAAAGAGGCACCAGCACATGTGGTATTATTTTTACAGCCATCCCGTGTGTTGATATAAAGTATTACATTTGAGTCAAACCTCATTTGGGTGAGCAGTTGAAGTGAAAGCCGAGCTGCTCCGCGTCGTGGCCGCCCAATTAGCGCGGTGATTAGCCCGGGCTAATATCAACAGAGCCAGGCCCGGGGCAGTGTGACAGTTACATCACCACAGGCTCCCAGCCACTTCCTGAGGCTTCCTGCCTCCAACCCCGGAGAGCTGCAGCCTCCAAAGGATCCCCGAGGAAAAGGCGAAATTGCGAATTGCAGGAAGAGCCAGCGAGCGCTGTCTCGCGGAGGCCGAATATCTGCGCTGATGTTTTCCCCCCTGATTTTCCAACGTTTTTCCCCAATTTTCCAAAATTTTTCCCCGATTTTCCAATCTGATCTGTTGCTCTCAGCTACTCCTGCTGGAAATGCCGATGAGGAATTGTTTGTTTTCACGGAGGTTTTGCTCGACCTTGAACGCGAGGCATTGCTCGAGCTACTGAATAGTGGTTTATGCTGATGAGACGTTTGCAGAGCAGCCTTGAAGGTGCTTGAAAGGATATTTATTTGTTTTATTTTTCAAAAAAAAAAAAAAAAAGCCGTTTAAATTCCCAGTCATTAGCAGAACACGCTTGTTGCTTCCGTGGAGGGTTTACAAATAAATAAGTTCTTTTCAGAAACCCCGTCCTTGTTGATCATCTGTGGTTTGGGACTTCTCGCCCCTTTCCCTCTCAAGTATTGCCAGGAAACCAAAGCTGGCTCTGTCTTTATCTAGCCCTGGACTAGAAAGTTTATTTTCTTTATTTTTTTTATGCTTTGCTGTAAGTTGAGATTACTTTTGAATATTTTCACCCTCTCCTTCCATCCCGTTTTGAACTTTTTTCCACAGCCTCCATGGCTGCCCTTCCAATGGGCTCATAAATCCATGGGACCTTACAAAGATTTTTGGTCTAAAAAGAGAAAGAGGGAAGAATCCTCATTTAGGTGTGTTTAAACATAGCTAGAAAAGTCTGATTTTAGAAAATTTGGAGTGTCTGCTTTTGGAAAAATAGGTGATTTGAAGGGAATTCCAGCTTGATGTCTGAAAGGGGGAGCACTACCATTCCTCTTTTTATTTTCTTATATATATTTGACTCAGTTCATATATAAAGATTCAAATATATATGAGGGAGTTGTATATATAACTTATAATATATGCATATATGAGAGAGAATTCCGTATATAGATTGATGGAAATTTAGCACATTAAGACATTGTAGCCTATAAGAATTCAATCCAAATTATTCAGTGTTCTGGACAATTTTTTCTGATTTTCTGTTTGCAAATTATCCTTGAAAGCGGTGTTGGTTTGAGGAGGAATTGGTCACTGTCCTGTCCCAGGAATAAAACCCTGAGAAATGTGGGAATGGGTTCCTAATAAGCAATTCCACAGCGGTCTGAGGAGGTTTTGCTGGAATGTTTCATTCAGGAAAGCAGAGAATGAGCTCAGGTACCAATGCCAAGCAAATTAATTGAATATAATATTTTTTTAAATTTGTACCAATAACTGATTAATTGAATTTAATAATTTGCATTTTCTACATATGTTTTAGTCAGTGTTTTTATGGACCCCTACCTGTATCACTCGCAGTTGAACCTTTCCTCTTTCCCCCACGTACAAACACCCTTTTTAGCATATAATATATTTCATTTAATAAGAAATTCTTCCTTTTCTCTGCCCCTAAGGGCCTCCTCTGCGGGATATCCTTTGGTGAGACAGAAAGCCAAGAACCCAACCTGGATGCATGATACGGAATGGTCAAAAATAACATGAAACCCACCAAATGATTTTGTTTAGAGTCTTGCTGAGTGTGTTTTACTGCCAGGCATCATTCCCCATTATCCTGGAAATGCCCAGGAGTGGATTTTCCCCCCTCCCTGCCCCAAACTGACATTGACTGAAACCCTTCCATGAGGGGAGTTTATAACAAGAGCAATGAGGTTCAAACACATCCCCCTTCATTTCCTCTAATTTTATGCAATGTAAATAAATCCTCCGTGGGGCTGGGAGGCTACTGGAAAGCTTGGAATGCCTCTCATGTGTTCTAAATAAGGCATTCCCAAAAAAAGCCATGCCTGGAGGCTGAGGAAGGGAATTGTCAATGGTGGAGGAGAAAGGTCGAGGGGTGCAAGTGGGGCTTTTTCCTGGAGTTGTCCGAGGGGATAAACAGCAGGGGAAGAAATGCTCTGCTCAAATAAAACAAAGCAAAAGGAGGAAGAAAATCAATCTGGTGGATGGCAGGTTTGGCTAAACCCAACTGCTCCCTGAAACTGAGGCGTTTTGCTTAACCAGAGAGGGGTTTTCTCTGGTGGAACTCCAGCTTTTCCTGTTCCTGCTGCTCTCCAAGAGCACAAAACCGTGGTCTGAAGAGATTTGTTGCCCACACCAACTCGGGAATGGTTGAAGACGGAGCTGGAGGCTGCTTTCACAGGATGAAACCTGTCTCTTTCACTCCTAAATACTTGGAAAACAAGGACAGGCAGTTTGAAGTGTTTTACTTGCAACCACAGTAAAAATCAACTGCACTCAAAACAGCAAAGATGTTCTTATTCATTCTGACGCCTTTAGAGTCCAAAATTCAGCTCTTGGACTGTCCTTTTGTCCATAGAACTGGTCCAGACACCCAGATTTGGGGGCATGAGATATGTGGGAGTTTTCCTCACTTATATCCTGCTCTCCAGTTGAAGGGCAAAATAAGAGTAAATAGAGCCCTAGAAATTAAAGAGAAGTTACTCACAGGAATATTTCCCCCATCACAAGTGAGCCTTCCCCTCATGCACTCAAACTGGCGAAATTAAGCTCAGAAAGATTAAAAGCATTTAGAGATGTCGAACAAAAGGTTTAACCCAGCAGAATGGTGTCTCTTGTCTATTCCCAAATTGTTTAATGTAAGGCACAGCCTGCCTTTAATTTTAGTTTTTTTGGCCGGCGTCAAGAATTTTAAAGAGATCCTAATGATCCCTAAATCACAGATAACTGAAGCTCGAAACCCCCAGCTCTGGTCTCCTCATAATGTCATCCCTTGCCAGCTCTCTGTCGGGAGTGATTTTCAGTCAATTTGATCTTCAATAAATAACAGCCTGGGTAAACAGGTGAACTCACAGCAGAATAATCCTCCCAGCCCTGCCCCAACCCTCCCAGCCCCAGCGCCAGCAGGAGGGACACTTATGGGATTGGCAGCCCCTCCAACGGGGTCCACTGCACTTTTCCGAGGGCTTAAATAGCCCTCAAGTGTGATTTTATCCTCTGAAACATCCTAAAATATGACCACATCCTAAACACATTAAAGATTGTTCCAGGGCCCCTGTGGTTTAAATGGGAGAACCAATATCCTTGAGCAGCTCTACAAATAGGAAAAGAAAACGACATCAAGTGTGTGTGCTGGTGAATAAAGGGATGGGGATATTTTACTTGGGGTTGAGGGAAGAATAGGGGATGCCTTGCCAATATTCAGGTTAATTTCTTGCTGTGGTTTGGGGCAGAAAAAGGATAATGAGGGCTGATCAAAATGAGCCAGAAAGGATCATGCAACGCCTTAATTCCTGAGACTCTTGAGGAACAAGGCAGACAGATAAACAGGCAGACTCCTGCTTCCCTGAGGGCTGCTCTTTGTCAAATTTACACCGAGGTTTTTTATCTGACGAGAACTTAAATTGTCCTTAAATTTTCCCTCGCTGCAGAGTCCACCCTGCGGAACATTTGCTGTGATTTCCTTGGAGTATCCCACTGAAATAACTCATTTTTCCCTAATAGCTCTGCTAACTCGAGGTCCATCCTGTAGCACATTGGAGTTCCAGAGAATTTCTTCTGGAGCGAAAAGATTAATAGAGGCAGCTGATGCTTTCAGACAGGTTCAGCTGACTTCAAATCAGATACAGAGGGAAGGTTTTACAGACTCATTCTTTTCTCTAGGTATTCCTTCAGTGTAAATACATTTCACCTCGTTTTCAACTTAATGTCATTGCATTCCACTTAATGTCATTGCATTTGACAGGAAGAGCTGTTTCTAATTAGGGTTTTATGAAACTAATCAGCCCAGCCAGGTAAAATCCAGTCCAAAGGAACAAACTGGGCCTGTCTGTCTGGAGGACTCGCTGGACTCTCCGCTCTGTCAAACCCTATAGGATGTCAAACCCTCCCGAGCAGCTGAGTGAAACCAGATGTGCTCAGACCTTGTCCAGCTCTCCCTTCCACGTGGATGCAGCAGGTGTTTGGTGATTATCAGAGCTCAGGCTGCAAAATCCGCCCTGCTTTTGCCTTCTCAGAGCTCCCGGACAACGGGGCTGAAGGAGAAGACGGGGCTGGTTCCCACTCGGGCTCCAGGGCTGTAGGTCTCACCTCACTCTCCTTCCCACCTCTTATTCCTTTCAGGACTTTTCACCTTTTTTGGGCTGGGGCCCAGCAATTTGCTGAGCAAGGCGTTCGACCCAGCAGTGGGCCACAGTCCAGTGCAGTGGGTGGCTGCGGAGCGCCGGGGAGAAATTTGAACTGGCCTCGCTCATGTAAGATTCCTAAAGCCACCTATAAAATCATTCTTTTTTTATGTGTTAAAATTCCTTCCCTAATTTTGCCAGGAATTCTGAAATTTGCTCCTAAGTTTGATTTTGCTGGTCTCACCCTGTGAGTTGAAAATTTGGTTTATTGAGTTCTTTTTGATCCGCCCTCTAATTGCCATTCCTGAGCTGTGCAGCTCCATCTGAACTCCCTGAAATCCCTTTTGGGCAGAGAACCAGAAGATTTGACATCCACTGGAAAAAGAAATTTGTAATTTCTTGACTTTTGGTCTGGAATTGTTCAGCAGGAGAAAATCACACAGTTAACAAAGGTAAAATAGCTGTAGCAGTAATAATTCATACCTATATAATGAATTCAGCTTTAAACCACAGTTCTTTGAAGACTTTGTAAAAAATTTAACTGACTTCCACTCTTTCTAGGAGTTTATTTGTAGGGTATTACTGTATTTAATACTGAAATACATCTGAAAGAGTGGTTATTGAAGCATAATATGGTGCTGGATATCAAGTACATGACAGAAAATTAATATATAGCATAATTTAAATTAGATTGGGAAGAGAATAAATCGATTTCTTTATATAAACTTGCCCTTTTAAACGTGAGACATTGATCTTCCCATCAGTTTCATTGGAGATGAACGTAGAGGTGATAATTTTCTGCTAAAAATAATCAGAATTTAGAAATCTCATTAGAAACCTTCTCACCACTGAGAGGTAGCTTTTCCATAAAGAAAAAGTCCCTTTTTTTGCTCTTATTTTACAGCGGGGCATCTTTTCTGACTTAAAAAAGTGACCGTTCTGCCAGCGTAGAACCTCTCCTTTTCTGCAAGAGGAAACCATTCCGCTCGGATTTCCTTCCCCTGGGTGAATCCCGCAATAACTCGCCCCGAGAGGCCACAGCTCGCTGGGGTTCTCAGCAGCAAGGAGGAGGATGAGGAGCTCCTTTGGTTCCCAGCAGAGCCCCCTCCCCGCGTGCTTTCCCTTTCATCCCCGGATTCCTCACCCCAGTTCCTGGGTCCCACAGCTCCCGTGGCCGTCCCGTGGCCAGGGAATGGATTTCAGTATTGGAATAGGTAGGAACAGGCTGGGAATCGGAGCTGGATGCCAGAATTTCTCTCCTTGCGCAGCTGATGAGACGGCAGGAAGGTCTGGAGTTCAGTGCTGCCCGTTGTAAACAGAAGAAATACAAATTAAAAAGTAATTTTTTCTTGTTTTCATTCATCCCTTCTCTTAAAGAAGGGGTTTGTTAGAACAGCCAGCACTGCCACAGGTAAGAGAATAATCATTTGCTAACAGATATTCTACCGTGGCAAAAATAATTGGGGCTTGTTTGGTTTTTCTTTTTTTTTTTTTTATTCCAGCAATACCTTTGCTCCCTGTTGTTCTCCAGCCTGGCTCCTTCCAGGAAAATGTAACACAATCATCCCATGTTTCTTAATTCCTTGCCATAGCAATGAGCCCTGAGTCAGGCTCCTGCTGAGCTCTTCAGATGATGTTTAGCACTGTCAGCTTTGGTTTCTGCACAGCTTTAACTCAAGAGCCCAGGTTTAGGCTGAGTTGAGACAATCCTCCTACAACTTAGAATGCAACAAAACCCAAAAACTGAATAATCCATTAAATATCTGTAATTTTTTTCTCGGAGCTCCTCGTTCTTGCTGCTTCCTCTACTTCCTCCTCAGGTTGGAGCCCATTCCCTGCAGCTCCTGAGCCCGTGCGAGGAGGAGGGGTGAGATTTTCCATCCTCAGCAGCAGGGAATTTGTGTGGCCAGGGCAGAGCCAGCTCCAGGTCTGGCACAGGAGCAGCCCCTGGGGGGCCCAAAAGAGGCAGGTGCAGCTCAGCTCCCACCCAAAAATTCCTCCTGCACCCTCACCCTCAGCCCGGCCTTTGGAGCTTCCACTGGAGCTCAGCTGATTTTTCATGGAGAGCAAATCCTCTCCTATGGGCTCTTCATCCCCAAAACCAGAGATTTATGCTCCTTTTCACAGCTCAGGACCCCCCACTGAGGAAATATCCACACTGTGGATGAGGAGTGCTGGAAACGCTGCTGGAATAACCAAAGGAGAAATCATTTTTCAGTCAAAGCCCAACTTTTGCTAATAAAGTTATAGGGGGATCATCAGAGCTGCTCCCAAAGCTGAGGTGAAAGTTTCATTTTCCTCCTCCTGGGCAGGGTTTGTGGCCCCTTTCTGCTCATTCAGAAATAATTCCACCACTTCGCTGGAAGTAGGGAGAAAAATGGAATTTAAAAATGTTAAAGCGGCTCCCTCCCCTCAGCTGTTTGCCAATATTTGCCCCTCAAATGAAAGTTTAGGAGGATTTGGAGGAAATGAAACATTCAGGAGATTTAGCCAAAGGTCTTCCTTCTCCTAAGTCATAAATTCTCTTTGTGGAAGGGTCTCCCAACCAAATTTGCCCAAATTTGGAGCTGCTGGATCGCACTCTATTTTTGTCTAATTCCTCTACTAACAGCTAGAACTCCACACATCCTGGTGATCCAACTAAAAACCTCACTTGATTTATTTATTTGTTTATTTTTAAGACTGCCTGAAAATTCCTTCTTTGCCAGTCTGGATTCCCAGCAGCTCTTTGATTTGCTGCCTCGCTGCTCCTTCCTCTCCTCAATGGCTTCAAATACTCTTGATTTTCTTCCTGCTGCAAAAATCTGCTCATCTGACTGATGGGAGATTTCCAAAACCCTGCTCTGAGGCTTCCTCCTTCCCTTCCAAAAGACTCCAACAATCTCCTCTCCTTTTTTTTTTTCTTTCTTTTGCCTTGTTTTTCCTTATTATTTTCTCCTTTCCTTACATCATCCTCATGGCTCACATCCCCTCCCTCCTGATTCATTTTGTAACCATGAATCTCTCTTCAAACACGGCACATCTGGGGCTGGAGGGAGAAGGGGGTAATGGCTAAAACATCTGGCTGGATTATTTTGGTATTATCGTTGCAGCTTCCTTCTATTTCTCCCACTTCCCTTTTGGCACTGTGGATGACAGGGAAATTTTCCTTCCAGCTCTCTCCAGAGGATTGAAAGGAGGTTTTTTTCCAGTGGGCAAAATGGAGAGGCCACAACTGAGGGCGTGTTGGGAATGAAGAAAATATTGAGTGATGCCACCATTTTTGGTGTTGATATCCTGGAATTCCCTGCCCTGTATTCCCTGGAGGTGAGGAAAAGTGATGTTCCGGAGCCATCAGCACCTCTTGGAGCCACCTCTATGGAGCCAAACCCACAAGGATCAGGTCCAAGGAAATATCATTTAATCAAGGATGGAATGCTGAGATGGAAAATCCCCCTAATCCCAAACTCCTGGAGTATTTGGGGCTTGGATTCTGTCCTGTAAGGACAGGAACACAGCAGGTGTTCTGCGTGGGTTCCTCCACGCCAAACCCATGGAAAAATTGCCTGGATCAATCCTGAGGACGACTTGGATTCGGTGTCCCAGCAAATAAACTTGGCTACCTAAGGAATTCTCACTGCTGGCATCCAATAATTTTTCTGCTGGTGGGATCTGAGATATTCCTTAACACAGCTGCCAACTCAGCCCCCAAAATCTGGGTGTGAGCCTGGCGTCCAACGGCCCTGGGCATCATTTGGCAATCACAGATCATGTCCAGCAGCCCAGCAGGAGAAAGGAGAAGGGATAAACCCAGCATTTCCATGCTGGGCTTGCAGGGAACGGCCTGTGCTCCAGCAAATGCTGTTAGGGATGAGGGAGAGCTCTTTACACCCACCAGGATGGCAAAAGGGGGTCTGGCAGAAGGGCAGGCATGAAATCCTACTCTGCAGCAGCATTAATGCTCTGCAGGATTCACAGCTCAAAATCGAGAGACTTTTTGTGTTGGAATCTAAAACACAGAAAATCCTCCAAGCCTTAGGTCTGTTTATGCTGAGTATGAAATGGGTACTGCATTTGAATTAAAGTTTTGATATAAAAGCTGTTATGGGATAAAGTAAAAACCTCAGGGTGTGGTCGTACAAGGTAAAGGAATGGATTTCTATGGGACAGTGTGTGATTGGATAAAAAATTCCGCAGTGCGACAACTACGAAATGCGAGGTATGGAACTGTTGGTGTAGAAGTAAAAACAACTGTACGTTGCAATTATCTATTGGTTAATTAGCTTTTAAGAAGCCTTGTAACTCGCTATCTGGGGCTCACTTTTCTCATTAGGTCTGACTTGCACAAGTCTCTGTGAAGGAGTTGGCAAAACTCCTGAGAGGTTGTAGCAATAAATCTCACCTGAAACCCATCTATCTGAAAGCGTCTTCAACCCAACCATCCACGATAACTCCTGTGAGCCGTGGAAGAAAGCCTTCACATTTTTGTCCTATTTTCATCTTATATATTACCAGGAATCTTGTTTGGGGATTATTTTTTTATAATATGCCATAAAGTCTTAAAACCACAAATTTCTCCCTCTTTCTGTGTTCTCATTGGTACCTTTGTTATTTATCAGACATTTGCCATAAAACCAGTGGTTACTCACCCTCAGGGTCCCACCTTCTCCTCCCATCACACTTGATCCCCCTGCAGGGATGAGTATTTTGGATTTATGAGGCTGGAATCATTTTGGGAAGAACCCAGAGTGGTTTCACCCACCCAAGTTCCAGGTAAGGGAGGAAAGAGTTTGTGAAAGAGCATCTTCTCCTCACCCCCCACGCTCACAGGGAAGCAAAGGGGCTTGAGACCCTGAATATCCCTGGAATCCATGTCTAAATCCGCTTTTTCTCACAAAAACAGGGATTATGTGCCACAAGACATAAAGCTCAGTGAATAATTCACACAGAAATTCACATTAAAGGAGTGTCTGAGGCCCTGTTCATGAATTACCCATGAGCAGATGCTGATTCCCTGAATGTGCTCATTACTAGACAGGATTCATTAGATAATTCCTGCAAACCCCTTGGCTTTCTCCTTGTTTGGAACTCAGCTTCCTCTTAGCATCTAACATTAAAAATTAAATTATTTTGACTTTGTGCAGTAATGATGATTTCTGTTTGGAAGTTTTCCGTCTCCAGGAAGAATATTTAGTAAGTATGGATCTGAATTTTCAGGATAAAGGATTGAATGAGTGATTTCCCGTCTTATTTCCATCCATGAGGCTCCAGGATTTTACGGTGCCCTTCCTGAATCCCTTTGCTGTTACACTCTGGTCTCCTGTCCCACAGGAGGTTCTACTTCTTCCCTAAAATTCAAGCTACAGCTATTATTGGAAGGGACATTCTATTCCATTCCAACCCATCCCATCCCATCCCATCCCATCCTATCCCATTCCGTCCCATCCCATTCCATTCCATTCTGTTCCATTCCATTCCATTCCATTCCATTCCATTCCATTCCATTCCGTTCCATCCCATCCCATCCTGTCCCGTCCCATCCCATCCCATCCCATCCCATCCCATCCCATCCCATCCCATC
>WEKY01057777.1:30628-57270 GCA_013390045.1 Picathartes gymnocephalus
AAAAAAAAAAAAAAAAAAAAGGATCATGCAAAATATTATTAATGATCAAATCCACAGTTTTCACTAAGCCAGGACATGACTCAAGGTCGTATCCCCTGAAATCCTCCTGTGACAGATGGAGTGGTTGCTCCCAGTTTAAAAGCAGTCACAATATTATCCCTAATGGCCACTGGCAAGGTGGATGTTTTTGCAGTTGGTGCTGGGGGAGCATTCCCAAGGGTGGCAGGTTACTTTCCACCATGGAAAAACAAATTCCACCCGTGCTGCCATCACCCCCAGCTCCACTCACCTTTTCCAAACAGGACATTCAGGAGGAAATCCTGGTGATGTTCAAGCTGCTTGTGCTGAAAGCCTGCCTTACCTTAATTGGTGCTGCTCCCTTGATAGATGGCGTTTTCTAGGTCAGGGTTTTCCTGTGCTGAGCACCCGTTAATTCTCTCTCCAGCAAGGCCTTCCTGGTGCTCTATCAAAATTATTAAACCTCTCTTGGAGAGACGGAAAATCAGGGAGTGCATCCATGGAGAGTCCCAAAACAAGGGGTTCCCTGGGGTGCTCTAAGAGCACCTGAACAGCCTGGAAGGGGTTGGCAGTGGAGAACGGATTTAAAACCAGGAGCAGCGGGTTGGCAGAGTTACCTGGAGTGATGGCACACGTTAAATCCCATAAATACCCTGATCTGGGGCAGGAGGAGCTCAGCAGTGACCCCTGCAGAGCAGGGCAGAGTGGAGGCGAGCTGGGATTTACCTTGGGTGAGGAAGGAAAAGCTGCAGAGACAAGAGAGGGAAGGAGGAGATAAAAACCTCAGGGAGGTTTTAATCCTGCCACAAGCGAGTCCATGGCTGAGCTCCTCTCAGCTGGGGACACTGGGGAGGTGACAATTTTTCAATGGCTGAGCAAAAGAACCTCCTGGAAGAGCAAACCCTGCGTTATTTCTGGGTTTGGGTGATGCCCATGTGTCATTGCAATGTAAAACCCAGGGATTTATGGCAAAGGTTGGGTTTGCCACCAGCACCCGGCTGGAAACTTCAGCAGAGACAAATTTTCAAACTGCACCACATTGCTCCACAAGGTGGGTCTGCCTCAGCTTTATAAAGTCATTATCTAATTCTTCTGGGGGAAAAAAAAACCCTCAACAACAACAAAATCCCTCTCCAAAACCAGATCATGTGGAGAACAAGATGTTCTGAAGGAATGGGTTCATGTTGTATTTCCTGACTCCATGACTGGGTCTCTTCCCTCTCCTGTCACCCCTTCAGGAGGCAAAGTGGGAACCAGGGGCTGAAGTTTTCCATCCCACTGCTGCAGATCTGAGCCTGGGCTCAGTCCTGGGACAACACTTTGACCATAAAACCGTGGAAAATCCAAAAGGCCTCTGATGAAATAGAGCCCTGACAGCTTCACTCGCAGCAGTCCCTTGGTTTTGGGTCTCTGGGCCAAAGATGCGGCTCTTGTTTTCAGGATGTGCATCTGGAAAAGTCAGAATTCCATCAATTAAACCTTTGCCAGGGGTTTTCAGGATATGTTGGACAGTTTATGGTGAGTCTGCTCCTGGACAGCTGTGAGTGTGCCACGGAATGCCACACAGCCATGGCTTGATTTAATAAGATAAAAGCTCTTATCAGGTTAAGCTGGCACTTTTACAGAGCCCAGGGGTTGGAGCTGAACCCAATCCTGTTAATCCTGTGCTGATTAAACACCTTCTGCCTTCTCAGATTTGTCCAGCCCTTAAAAATCCATTTTTTCACCCTAAAATTTGTGTGGGGGGGGGGCATCAATCTCCCCAGATTTAGACATTTCCAATTCTGCCATCAGTGCTCCTGAGCTCCTGGTACCAGGAGAGGAGGGAAATCCCTCCAGGGAGGGATCCACCCCGTGGCAAAATCAGCGTCTGAGAAGGGAGAACGGAGGGATCTTGGGAAGGGGTTGTTCCTCTGGATGTCCAACCAAATTATGGCACTCGAACTCAGCTTCTCCCTGTGCCAGCTCCCTCCAGGCGTCAGCTGCACGCCCACCCGACCTGCTGGTGCTGCTCTCCAGGGAAACTGGGAGATGAAGATGGAAAATCATCCCAATTCACCCACGGCTGCGAAGGACTTCCCGCATTTCGCTGGTTACTTATCTCTGTTACCTCCGATAAATGAGGTCAAGCAGGGAATGTGGCCCATGTGCTAAAACCATCAGGGGATGATGTCATGGCCAGAACGAGTCCTCTTTGAGCAGTTTAAAAGGTAATTGAAAGGTTATTTTTTTTAGAAGTTCACTGCATTTTTTTTTTGTTTTTTTTCTAATGGGAAGTAAATGAGATTCAGGTCATTTTCAGGCAAGCTCGGGGTGAAGTCATAGGGTGAAGAGAGGGAAGATGGAGTTGAAGATTAATTTGATTAGGATTTCTTAAGATAATATTTGATTTTATGAGGGGTTTAAAAGCAGCAAGGTCCATTTACTAAATCTGAGCTGTTCATCAATTTTTTTTTCAGGCTGCACAGAAAGGTGCAGAGCTTTGCTTGCAGTTAGATGGTCACAAGTGGAGAAAAATTAACACCAGTTACAATAAGAATCTGGAAACTGTTAACAGAAAAATCGGATTTGATTAAAGGCAGAGTTGGAGATCCTCTGATTTCCCCGTGAATTCCCGAATTTTTTGTAGCACACGAACTTTTACCTTGGGTGAACACTGCGAGTTTTAATTCTATTGCAACAAATAAATTGAAAAATCCAAAGGAAGAAAACAATTCCTTGTCATACTCCTGGCTTCCAAAAAGAGTTATTGAAGGCAGAGATTGATCCATTGCTGCTCACAAATCAACTTAAACCTTTGTAATTGACTGAAACAGGAAATAATGTGGATTCAAAGGATAAAATCCCAGCATGAATAGACACAAATTCCTTCAAGAACAACATCCAAGGAAGCAGGATAAGGTCCAGCACCCAGCCCCTGACTGAGGGTGTGGGACATTGGAATTCTCCTTGTGCAAGAGGGAATTCTGAAATACAGAAACTCACCAGGGTTATTAGAGAACAATGACTTTGATGTTGAGGACACAGAATTCTGCAGGCTGCTCTAGCTCTGGGCGATCCATCAGTGTCACCTAAATTTAAGGATGAGGAAAAAAGGAAGGGGAAAAAAAAAACCACCTTTATTTTTCTGTTTGCAGTTTCTCAGTGCATCCCCAAGGGTGGCAGGGCCATTAAATATCCATCACCCCATCCCAGCAACCCAGGAATGTGTTTGTGCAGGAATTTGGAGAGTCACAACTTCTCCCCTGGTGTCTGGCAGGGACTTCTGGGTGCCTGGAGTGGGGATTTTCTCTTTACTTTAAAGCTGTGACAAGGGATTAACAGCTGGGGAGGAACCTGCAGGAACAAGAGCTGACCCAGGCTCCGAGGACAATTTTGCAACCTTCAAGGGTTTTCTTGAGGCAACAAAAGCAAACAAGGATTTTCCCAAGGGGATAAACAGGTAAAAATTGGGAGGTGGAGAGAAACCAAGTGAACCTCCCCAAATCAGGTTGGTTTCTTTCCCCACGGGGAATCCTGAACCGAGGTGATGCCCACACCAAAAAAGGCTGAGGGGGATTTAAACCCAGTGGTTTTTTTGCCTCTTGTTACCATTATTTGCAATCCCCCCGCCCTGCTGGATGTGCTGAGACCCCCAGGCACGTTCTCTTCCAGCAGGAATATTCCTGGTGCCCGGCAGCGTCTGCAGAATTCCTGGCAGTGCAGACCAGAGCCAGCCCCTGCTTCCCCTGCGCTTTGGCCACCAGCCCAGCCCAGCTGTCATTCCAGAGGTTATTTTCCAGCTGTTCTTCCAGGAGCTGTCCTTGCCCTTATCAAAGGCTCACTATTTGACCAGCTTAGGCCTGACCCAGCTTGTTTGGGGAAGCTTGGCCCCAGCCCATCCCTGCAGGCAGCTCAGAGCTGGGAGCTGCAAACCCCGGGCTGGGGCTGGGATCTCCTCCAGGATTTACCTCTCCAGAGCTTGTGGAAAACCTCCTGGAGCACCGGGGTTCACCCCCAAGCTCTCTGTGCCACGGCCCCACCAGCCTCACAGGGAAGGATTTATTCCCAAATCCCGTCCAAGGCGGATCTCCGTTGGTTTGAAGCCACCCCCTTGTCCTGGCACTGCACATCCCTGTAAAATCTCTCTTCCCATCTTTTTTTCAGGCTCCCTACAGGCCCTGGAAAGCCACAATTGGGTCACCCCAATCCCTTCTCTTCTCCAGGCTGAATTTTTGCTGTTGTGATCTCCTTAAATGGGTTCGAATTCCCCACCCTCTGCTACCCGCATGTGAATAATAATAATAATGCAATTAGTGAGGAAATGTTTCTTTTTTGAAGGGATACAGGGATGTATCCTGTGAAAAGAAGAAACTCAAAGCTCCATCTCCCAAACCAGGAGCTGCATTCCTAAAGAACCAGTTTGTGTTAATTCTCCCTCACCCAGAGCACCTGAATGTGGAGAGAACAGCACTTTTCTCTCAGGAGGAGGTAAGAAAAATCACCTAAAAATCAATTTATAGCCTATTTTTCTTCATTCTATGATGGTCCAAGTAGGCTTGGTCCTAATTTCACTTAGGGCTGGGAAGGGAGTTCAGGAAAACAGCTGGATCTCTCCAGACTAAACATGGGTGGAAGTCTGTGTGATGAATTGAGTTGGCCCTGGGATGATTTTGCTCATCCTTGCTCCTGTGAAAATATTTGCAGTGTGACTTTGGGGCCAAGTGAGCACTGCCTGTGTTTGTCAGGGACCAAGAGGAACGTTTACAGGAGAGTTTTGGAAAATGGCTCTGAAAGATGTGCATTAGTGGCTGCCTGTGTCATTTCAGCCTTGCCATAATTAAATACCAGCTGCAATTAGCAAACAACAACCAGAAAGTGAGCTTAGATAAAAAATGCCTTCAGAGAAAAAAACAACTCCTACAAGGATTTATGGGAAAAGTGCAAATCATCCTGAGGCCTTTTATCTCTTTCCCTCCATCCCCAAAGTCCTGGAAAGCTCCACGGCCTTTCAGGATTTCTCCTGCAGGAGCCTGTGGTGGAAAGTGGGACTGACCAGCCCTAAAATTCTGTTTGAGCAACTTGAATACCATGTTTAGGTGGCCTAAAATTCTCTTTGAGCAACTTGAATACCATGTTTAGGTGCCCTAAAATTCTGTTTGAGCAACCTGAATCCCATATTTAGGTGCCCAGGAAGCCCAAAAATTCTTTAGTGGCTGCTGTCAGTGCGAGAATCCCTGGAGCCTCTGCTCCCCAAGCCATCGGGATGCTCAGGGCATTTCTCCCACCTGTGGATTTGGCTCCCAGCACTGAAGGATTTATTGTGGTGCCTGGGCAAAGCTGTCCTTGTTCTCTCAGGGCAGAAATGCAGGGACGCTGGAAATCAAACCAGCAAAAGCAAATTCGGGAAGGTGGAATGGGAAAGAAAGGAATAACTGGGATCAAACCGTTTGTGAAGCAGCACAACGAGAGGCAGAAATGAAGGGAGTTTTGCAGGGCTGTCTGAATTCGCTGGAGCAGCAACACAAGGAGCGAGGCTCTGTGGCTCCGGACGCGACATTCCCGCAGCTCTTGGTGCCCATCGCAGGGCCTGGGCAGCGCGTTTGTGCGGCTGGGAACGCTGCCAGCCTTGGCAAAGGGGAATCTTTTATCTGCAAGCCAGGCAGGGCGCGGGGAAGCGCCCAAATCTGCCCAATCTCCTGCCAGGGATTTCGCTTGCCAGCCGAGGGCACGGCGGGCAGGGGAGCTGGGGCTTTGTGCTCGTTCTGCCCCGGGGCGCGGCCGCGCAGAGGTGCCGGGGGTGGGCGAGGATTGCGGGGAGCTCCGAGCCTCTGCTTGCTGCGGGAGGAGCTGCGGACATCCAGGGAAAGGCGTTAAAGCAGCGCGGGATGGGAAATCGGAGGGGGTCGTGCCGGTTCCTCAGCCCAGGCACCCACCCGGGACAGAAAAAATGGCTGAAATTTGAAATAAAGGCTCTTCCCGGCCTCTTTAGGGGGATATCAGAGCGATTGTCCGACCTCTGTGCTGCCTGCCAGGTGAGGGGGCAGGCCCCAGGCAAAGGGGCATCCCCCGAGCCTTTCCATCGGTGGGATGGGAGGGGAGGGGAAAGGAGAAAGGGGAAAGGGGAAGGGAGAAAGGAGAAAAAAGAAAAAAGAAGGAGGAAAAGGAAAAAGAGGAAAAGGTAGGGGGAAAAAAAAGGAGAAAAAAAGAGAAAAATGAAAAGGAGGAAAAAAGAGGAGAAAAAGGAGAGAAAGGAGAAAAGGGAAAGGGAGGGGGAAAAGGGAGACAAGGGAGAAAAAGGAGAGAAGGGAGGAAAAATAAAAAGGAGAAGGAAGAAAAAAAAGGAGAAAAAGGAGAAAAAGGAGAAAAAGGAAAATGGAAGACCAAAATGAGAAAAAGGAGAAAAATAAAAAGGAGAAGGGAGAAAAAAANGGAAAGGAAAGGAAAGGAAAGGAAAGGAAAGGAAAGGAAAGGAAAGGAAAGGAAAGGAAAGGAAAGGAAAGGAAAGGAAAGGAAAGGAAAGGAAAGGAAAGGAAAGGAAAGGAAAGGAAAGGAAAGGAAAGGAAAGGAAAGGAAAGGAAAGGAAAGGAAAGGAAAGGAAAGGAAAGGAAAGGAAAGGAAAGGAAAGGAAAGGAAAGGAAAGGAAAGGAAAGGAAAGGAAAGGAAAGGAAAGGAAAGGAAAGGAAAGGAAAGGAAAGGAAAGGAAAGGAAAGGAAAGGAAAGGAAAGGAAAGGAAAGGAAAGGAAAGGAAAGGAAAGGAAAGGAAAGGAAAGGAAAGGAAAGGAAAGGAAAGGAAAGGAAAGGAAAGGAAAGGAAAGGAAAGGAAAGGAAAGGAAAGGAAAGGAAAGGAAAGGAAAGGAAAGGAAAGGAAAGGAAAGGAAAGGAAAGGAAAGGAAAGGAAAGGAAAGGAAAGGAAAGGAAAGGAAAGGAAAGGAAAGGAAAGGAAAGGAGTGCCTGGTGCAGGGTCACTCTGGATTTATCCGGGTGGCCCCGGGGAAGGCAGCTGCTGGCCCCAGGGAGGGTTTGTGCCCCAGGCAGGCAGGACCCAGCGCTGTGCCCGCTGCAGCCAGGCCGGGCTGAGGGACAGCTCCAGGCTGGGCTGTGCTAAAGCTGAGCCCGGAGCCCGAATCCCAGCGCTGTGGGGGATAAAGACAATCCCAGCACGTCCGTGGTGCAGAGAGGAGCTGAAACCCCGTTCTGTCCTTTCAGGGCAGCGTTCCGGGTTATCCAATTCCCGTTCAGACTCACACACACATTCCTGTTGTCTGCAAGCTAAAATTCAATATCTGAAGCTGTTTTGTGCCTCAGCCCTTGAAACCCAAGCCTGGTTTTTTCCTGTTTCTCTGCGATGAGGCTGATTAAGATGTAGTGAAGTCAGGTTTGGGATGCAGGGTAACACATTCCAGCTCTGCTGGGCTTGGATTGACTCCTGGATCCCCAGAGTTCCCCTCTGATATGGGATACTGCATTCCCACAGAGCCCTGAAATCCCTGCTGTGCAGCTCCAGTGTGTGGCCAGGAGGGTTCGGAATTGTTGGGTAGCGGATTTTGGTGCTCTTTTTCACCCTCCACGCAGCAGAAGGGCTGCGTTGTGAAAGAGGAGCCACAGACTCTTTATTTTCTGGAGAAACAGCAAAGCTCAGCTATCAATCAACCCCCAAAATCTCCATTTAAAAATCTGCTTTTCCCTCCACTGTTTCAATGTGTTGCTACTCTCGTGGACAGCCCCAGACAAAAGGCTGATCTCTGAGAGAAAGGAGCCTTCAAACATGAAATATTCCCCTTCATTTATGGCCCGTATGGATTTTGGGACTGCCTGCTGTGCCACAAACCTTTGGCTGGAGCCTTTTCCAGCAGCCCTTCCCTCCTTGGGACAGGCTGACTCCAGAGCAGGAGCTCACCCCATCCATTTCAGCACCTGTCCCATTGTCTTCTTCCCATGGACCACCCAGCTAAAAGCACCCTGGAATCCCAAAGTTTGCCATATTTCCACATTGTTTGGCATTTGGGTTTGTGTTGGGTTGTTTTTTTTTTTTTTTTTCTGATACAAATAAACTGTGACAGTCTCACATGGGCAGTGACTGGGTCAAATTAAACCAGTTTTCATGTCCCAGTATAATCTGGCTGGACTCATTTACACTAATTAGAACTAATTATGTGCCTGCTCAGCTGGTAGCTTTGATTGTGGGAGGTGCAGGCACTGGATCACTTCATGCTTTTCACTTGGAGAGAGCCTTAAATCTGCTTTATCTGCGAGGCAAAAAGGGACCTGAAAATGATAAAATCTCCATGAGCCCAGGCCTTGCAGGTGGGGAAAACCAACTCAGCTTCACTCAGAGCCCAGGAAGAGGAGCTGCTTTGGCCTTCTGGCGCTCGGAGGAGCCTGTAAATCCATTTTGGGCAGGGCTCAGTGAGGAAGATGACAATACAACGATGCCAGGCAGCAGGGAGGGCAGGGGAGGGACGCCGGGGTTGTGTTTTGTGAGTGCTGAGCAGAGCTCCGTGGGGAGCTGGGGGCACTCAGCGAGGAGGAATCGTTAATTGGAGACTTTTGTTCCTCTCCGTGTTGGATCCTCCACGAATGAAAGGAGGGCAACGTGCAAAGAGCCTCGTGTGACAGCAGCAGCAGCCGGGCACGGGCTCCAGCTGCTCCCTGCGCAGCCACATTGTCTGCCCGGGATTTCCATGGGCTCTGGAGCTCTCCAGATGCACAAAAAACAGGATTTCCCCCCCAAAACTGCCGAGGAACAAGTCACTGAAGGGATGGGAAATATCCTCCAGGAGCCCTTGAGGCAAACATCCCCGGGGTGCTCTGGAAAAACCAACTCAGACATTGGGATGAGCACCAGCTTCAGGGCCTAAATTCTAGCTAAATTTAAATTTCCATCATTGTAAGCCCCATGTCTTTACCCAAATAAAAATAAGGGCAGCCAATGCTCAATTTACTTAAATTAACGTCATTGTAATTCCCATCTCTTTACCACCATGACAATAAGGGCAGTGAATATTTGATTTATTTTAAAAGATCACATGCTCTGGCTTTAAAATCAGGAGTTCTTGGTTCTCTGGACCTTGCTGCCATTTAGCCCCTAAAGCCAGAGCTGTGTTTTTAAAGGCTGGGGGAATTAAATACCCTCAGGATTTTTAGATCCATCAACGCTCAGGATTCCCACGTGGACATAAATTCCTACACATCTCAGGACTTAACTACAAGGCAGAAAATGCAAAAAATTCTGGTTTTAGGCTTTTGCCACCAACAAATACAGCAATGCTGTAGGGAATGAAAAACAATTTATAAAAAGAGTCTGAGCCAGTTTGAGCTGTTTAGGTGTTGCTAAAGCTTTTTCTGTCCAATGGATATGAAGTTGGGAATATTCCCATGGTGGGACTTGGGTTCATCCCTGAATTAGTGACCAGTGCTGGGGGACACAGATTTGCCAGAGCTGTTTGAAGTTACTTGTGAAAAATCAGGGCCTTTTTAATAATTAGCAGGTTTAGCACCAGAAAAAAAAAAAAAAGGGGGGGGGGCCTTTATTTTCATTTGGGGAAGGGGGAGAGGCAGAAGGGAAAAGGGGGAAGGGAAAAGGGAAAAGGGAAAAGGGAAAAGGGGAGGGGAAGGGAAGGGAAAGGAAAGGAAAGGAAAGGAAAGGAAAGGAAAGGAAAGGAAAGGAAAGGAAAGGAAAGGAAAGGAAAGGAAAGGAAAGGAAAGGAAAGGAAAGGAAAGGAAAGGAAAGGAAAGGAAAGGAAAGGAAAGGAAAGGAAAGGAAAGGAAAGGAAAGGCCTGGAAGAGGGGAAGACCAGGGCAAGGTGAAAGCCGGGAATCTTGTGTCTCGTTCAAGCCCTGGGGGCGCTGACTCTGTGCCCGTGCCTTGTTTGCCGGCTGCTCCAAAAGGAAATTTCTCCAGCAGCTCCCCGGGTGCCCACCAGCATTCCCAGGCTCTGGCACAGCCGGGATGTGGAGCCTGGGGGTGGCTGAGCCCTCCAGCTCTGCCCAGCTCCCCCAGACCAGGTGGGCAGGGATTTGAAGCCTTTTTGCTCATTGTTCCTGAGGATGAGGAATCTGAGTATTTTTCCTTGTGAGAGTGGCTCCTGGAGTGGCTCTGAGCTGTCAGGATGCCGCTCCCAGCTCTCCCTGATTCCCCGGCTCTGCAGTTCGGGCTCTCCAGCTTTTCCAGGCTTTCTGTGGGATGATGTCAGAGCAGGATTTCAGTGAAATCCCGATTGTTTGGCTCAGACTCGGTGGAACATGTGGTCCCTTTTTGCTGTCTGACTATTTTTATTAGCTCAGCTACGTCTTTTTTTGTTAGCTGAAAGGATCTGTGGTTCCTGGGGAGGACTCACATTCCAGACTGCAATATTTTATTCTGGTTCTAAGTTTGAAATCGGGTTTTGCTTGCCCCTTCCAGCTGATACGATAAAAGGTTTGTGTTTTGGTGTAAATCTGAATGAAACCATCCAGGTCTTGTCACCAGCACCCTGCTGGAACCAGGAGTGGGGATTACATTACTTTGTCCAGCTGGCTGATTGCCACTGACTTCTCCATGAATTCACTGGATCCAAGACAAGAAGGCTCCCATAGAATTTTCCTGCTTTTCCAAGTGCAAAAAAACCTGCTCCCCTAAGGGAAATCTTGTCCTGCAGCCCCATCCCCTCGCCCAGCGACCTGGGACGACACAAATGTTTGTGGGGGGTGTCACAGGATTGTCTGAACGTGGAGATATTCCTGCCAAAACCCCTTGGGAATTCAGCCAGGGAAGGAAAAACCAACCCAGCAAGGCCGGTGTGGTGAAAGAGAGGCAGCCCTTGGCTCGGTGGGGCTGGAAGCTCCCCCTTGGCTGGTGGATTTTGGGGGCAGGAATCTGTTCCCTGTGTCTGGAGCTTCCAGGTGAGCTGGGAACTGTGCAGGGAAGGTGAGCCCTGATGTGATCCACAGCCCCAGCCGGGCCCAGCTCCCTGGCCCTGGTGGGAATGTGTGTCTGGAGATGGGATCCGGCAGCCAGAGCCCAGCAGCTCCCAGGGTTTCAAAAGGGAGAGGAGTTGGTGTCTCACACTCAGGCTGCTCTCAGCCCGTTCCTGGAGAGTCACCCCAAGGCCAATCCCTGCCAACAGCTCCCAGTCCCTCCTTTTTTGGGCTGGAAATGCCTTTTCTATCTCAATTTTCCATCAAATCTATCCCCAAACCGTGGCTAAAACTCGTGACTTCCATTGGCATCCCTTCCCAAAGGAGGGGAGCCAGGAGCTGGCTCCTGTTTGAAGGGAACTGTGCAGCTCCCAAAGCACCCACAGCAGCAATTTGGGGTGGCCAGAGCTGGCCAGACTTGCAGGAGTTCAGTTCAGCCCCTTCACCAGGATCTCTCAGTGCCTGCAGCCCCTCCATCTGCCCTTCATTTGGGGAATGGAAGCGCTTGGATAATTAAATCCCCTCAGAAGAGCAGGGCATGGCAGGGATCTGGACAAGGCCTTGGGATGAGCTGAGAGAAATCAAATCATTTGAGTTCACAAATCTTCCTGTTCCTGAGGTGTATCCATGGCTCTGTCAGGATTTTTTTTTTTTTTGCACCTTGTGGGCTTTTTTTGGGCCCACGCTTCAGGCTGGAGCCCACGGGGCAGGTTCCCAGTGAAACCAGAGCAGGGAAATTATAAAGTTATTATTAGGGTCATGTTTTCCAGAATAGAAACTCCAGGGAGAGCAACCCCACAGCAGCTCTGGCCACGTAATTAGGCAGCAGACAGAGTTCTTAGTCACGCTGGATTTGTAATGTGGGGCTGCTGCAAAGCTGACAGGACACCCAGGGAAAACTGGATGACTGTGCAGATTCCTGGAGAGGAGCCTGCACGGAATAAATCCTGAATATCCTGGCAGGAAAAGATATCCTGCGCTGATTGAAGATGCGGAATTTGCCCACAGTGTTGGGTTCAATCTGCAATCTGAAAACAATCTCAGCTCCCAAGGAGGCATTTCTGATCTTCATTTCTTGGAGGGTTTGCCCTGACTTGTACAAAGCACTGAAATCCAACTTTTAATCAGCAGTTTCTCCCACAGGCTGAGTATCGGACTGGGAATCTCATCAGAATGGGATTTCTTGTGAGATTTCCAATTCCTGATGGCAGAAAATCCCACAAGAAAGGAGCTGCTTTATCCCAGCCAAACCCAGACGTTCCAGAGCCATTGGAAACCAAACAGTGAAATGCAGGGAAGGTTTTTCTGGGGTTCCTGGTAACGTGACCAGATCTCCTTGTGGTCCCTCTGCTTCAGCCACGACAACCTGAGGAGAAATTACCATTTCTCAGCAGCTCGGGCTGATTTCTCCTTCGGATAATGGCATTTCTATGTGCTGAGGAGATCCTGTCTTGCCAAAACCAGTGCTGGGAGAGGGCTCCACACAACCCCGGTTCTCAGCAAGGGCAGAAAGAAACCCCAAATGCAAACCGAGCTCAGCTCACCCTGTTATTAGTGGTTAAAGGGGGAGCAGCTGCAATATTGGAGTCTGATGTGGTCCCACTTGCTGCTGAAGAGGGTTAACTTTTTTTTTTTTTTTTTTTTTTTTTAAATCGTGAAGTGCAAAAAGCGACTCGGAGCTTTCTCTTCTCGCCGAGGAATCCCAAAGATCTTTAGTGCCCTCTACAGCCGCTCGTGATCCGTCCTCACCCTCAAAACCCCGCTCCGTTTCTGCGTCCCTGTTCTTCTCCCCGTTTCTCCCGCGAGCTGCAATATTCGGCCCTCTAAAGGAGCTTTCAGCACTGCATTAATCACCAGCCTTAATGGGCAATCCCAGCTTTTTTTTCCTGCTCGTATATTTGCATGCTCTTTACGTAAGAGAATGCTCCGAAGTACAGCCTGTGCGGCTGGAGAACCACGGGCTCGTTTCATCGCCGCCCCAGCTATGCACAGTGCGGTTTGGGTCCCGAAAACACCAACAGAAGGCACAGTTTTCCTCCCTGTGCATTCACACCTCGTCTCTTCTGCCCGGAGCCAGCAGCCCCTGATTGTGGAGAACTCATGGAAAAGCCCTGAAAACCCCGAATTTCTCTGCAGCCGCGGGAGTTTTATCCCGAGGGGTCGCACAAAGCAGGGCCGGGGATGGTTTGGATTGGGAGGGACCTGAAGGATCAGCTCGTTCCAGCCCCCGGATTGGGGTAAGGGACACAGGGGTGGGTTTAGGAAGCAAAAGTGAAAATACGCAGCAGTTTCCATGGCCAAAGGGCTGAAAGACCTTTGAAGATTGCAAGGTTGATAAAGCTCTGGGATCAAGGAAAAATCGGGATAGAGCTGTGCTGAGAGTGGGATTGTGCTGAGCCTGCCAGAGGTAAAACATCACTTCAGCCACATTGTCCTGAGCTTTTCAGAGCTAAAACATCATTTCAGCCACATTCTCCTGACCTACCAGAGTTAAAACATCATTTCACCCATCTTCTCCTGAGATTTCCAGAGCTAAAATATTATTTCACCCCCATTCTCCTGAGCCTGCCATAGCTAAACCATCATTTCATCCCCATTCCCCCAAGCTTTCCAGAGTTAAAATATCAAATATCATTTCATCCTTCTCCTGAGATTTCCAGAGCTAAAACATCATTTCATCCTCTTTCTCCTGAGTTTTCCTGACCTGAAGCATCATTTCATCCCCATTCTCCTGAGCCTTCCAGAGTTAAAACATCATTTCATCCAGCACTTCATCCCCTTTCTCCCAAGCTTTCCATGGTTAAAATATCATTTCTTCCCTCTTCTCCTGAGGTTTCTAGAGCTAAATTATCATTTCACCCACCTTCTCCTGAGCTACCATAGCTAAAACACCATTTCAGCCACATTCTCCTGAGTTTTCCAGAGCTAAAACATCATTTCAGCCATGTTCTCCTGAGTTTTCCAGAGCTAAAACATCATTTCAGCCATGTTCTGCTGAGATTTCCGGAGCTAAAATATCATTTCACCCCCATTCTCCTGAGCCACCATAGCTAAAACATCATTTCAGCCACGTTCTGCTGAGATTTCCAGAGCTCATTCATGCCCATTCTCCTGACTTGCCACAGCTAAAATATAATTCCTACCCCATCCCAAGGAAAACCTGGATGAAGGGGGAATTTTCCACTTGTTAACAGAGGAACATCATCCTTTGGCTGCTCTGCTGGTGGAAGAAAATCCCCAAAAATATCCTGTGGAGGAGAAGTTCACAGAGAGGAGCTGAGCCACTTCCCCAGCAGGGACTCCGTGAGCTGAGGGACTGCAAAAACCCTAAATAACAACACAATTTTTATTTACAGCTGGTAAATGACCCCCAGATGTTGGGGAGCAGCCCCTTCCTTGGCAGAGGAATGAAAATGCCAGAAATAATCCCTGGCAACTCCCAGATATTTTAGCAAATCCTGGTGCTCCAAATGGCAAAACCCCTTTTGGTTCCATTACGTTTCACCCTCTGTTCTCACTTTTACAGTTTCCTGGAAAACCAAATTATTTATTTATTGGAGGAGGGGGAGGCAAAAAAATATAAAAATTTTCAATTGGAACTATTATTTTCCTTGTGGTGTTTTCATTTTCAAAACCCAGTTTGATGTTGTGTGTGTGGATATGAAATAAAGCCTTGAAATGAAAACGTGTGTTTCATTTTGAAATGTCAGCCTGGGCAACATTTTCAAGCCAGAGATGGGACTTCATTTCTGTGTTCAGAACTATAAAAATAAGATTTTCCTGCTTCATTTTAAGCACCTCAATATTTCATCACCTTGTTTCCCTCACTGCTGGCTCTTCCCTCCTCCTCTCCCCTCGGCTCATTCTTTTCAATGCATAAAAAGGCACGAAACTGGCAAAAATGTGGTAGAAATAATTCCCATCCCTGTTTTATTTTTTCAGACAGCATAATATTGAATGTTTTTTCCCATTTATAAAAGAGTGACAAGTGGGAAAAAGAGAATAATTTAACTTTTTTTGTGTTTTCTCACTTTCTATTCTCTGGAATGATGAACTTTGCATTGAAAACACACAAGGGGTGAGGGGTGCATTCCTAAAATCAGGATATTTCCAGTTGGGAGCCTGAATAAAACCAGTTCCCATTCCCAGGTTTTCTCCAGGATATTTCCAGCTGGGAGCCTGAATAAAACCAGTCCCTATTCCCAGGTTTTCTCCAGGATGTTTCCAGTTGGGAGCTGGAATATAACCAGTCCCTATTCCCAGGTTTTCTCCAGGACATTTCCAGTTGGGAGCCTGAATAAAACCAGTTCCCATTCCCAGGTTTTCTCCAGGGTATTTCCAGTTGGGATCTGAACAAAACCAGTTTCCATTCCCAGATTTTCTCCAGGATATTTCCAGTTGGGATCTGAACAAAACCAGTCCCTATTCCCAGGTTTTCTCCAGGATATTTCCAGTTGGGAGCTGGAATATAACCAGTCCCTATTCCCAGGTTTGTACCAGGTTTTCCCCAGAATATTTCCAGTTGGGATCTGAACATAACCAGTCCCTATTCCCAGGTTTTCCCCAGAATATTTCCAGTTGGGATCTGAACATAACCAGTCCCTATTCCCAGGTTTTCTCCAGAATATTTCCAGTTGGGATCTGAACATAACCAGTCCCTATTCCCAGGTTTTCTCCAGGATATTTCCAGTTGGGATCTGAACATAACCAGTCCCTATTCCCAGGTTTCCACCCCCCACACACAAATTGTGATGGACGACACAAGTGTGGAGGAGCTGGAGACCATAAAATGAGATTTAACTGGAGCCTTGTCTTGATTTCCTGATGGAAAAGGAAAATCTCCTGGAGGACAAGGGAACTCCAGCTGGGAAATGTTTTGGGAGCCTTGGAGCCATATCAGGTACCAAGGAAAGGAGAATAGAGACAATAAACCTCTGACAGGCACAGCTGAGTGGGGGCAGAGCCAGTTTGTCATCGAGCAGGGATGGGCAGAGTCTCTATTTCTGTTATTTCACATGGTCCCTGAAAGCCAACAGTGAATCCAACAAGATTTGGGAAGAGGGAGAGCTGGGAAGGAAAGAATGTCAGACTCCAGATTGGTTTTCTGCCCCATAAATCCGGCCCTGCCACACTTCTGTTCTTTGTTCACAGGAATAAAGAGCTCTTTGCTCTTGGTGGGGCCGATTTTCCAGCCAGTTCCTAAAAAATAAACAGATTTTCTATTTTGCATAATTGATCTGCTGGGTCAGGAGCTGGTTTGGCACCACGGGAGCAGCTGGCTCGGGGCTCACTTTGGGGTTTGCACAGGAATTAAACCCAGCTTCAAGCTGTGCCCATCCTGGCAGTGCCCAAGGCCAGCCTGGATGGGGTTTGGAGCAGCCTGGGACAGTGGAAAATGTCCCTGCCGTGGCAGGAGTGGCACTGGATGAGTTTAAGGCCCCTTCCATCCCAAACATTCCATGATTCCATGATTTTGTGAGCACAAAACTCCTTCACACCCCATCCCACCTCGAGACCAGTCACTGCCTGTGGGAAGCAACATTCCCAAACCCCATCCAAGCCATCCCTGTGCTGGAGAAAGCCAACAAAGCCTCCAAACGTCAGCAGAGCATCTCCAGAGCAGAGGAGAGATGGGGAATGCCAGGACAGGCCCAGGGACAGAACTTCCTGTGGAAAAACTGGGAAAGAAAAGGAAAGGAGCAACCCCGAGCTCTGAACTGGATGAAGCGGGGGGTGCTTCTGTTTTAATAATCACCAGTCCATTGTGCAGAGAGGGCAGGGGCTCCAGGATTCATTGATTTTGGGAATTTGCCCCAGCCCAGAGCTCTGTCCGTCCCTCTGCCTGGGCCTTTTTTGTTGCTGCTGACTTGGCTTAACCAACCTTGACACTTAAAGGCCAAAAATTAATCTTGCAATGACAAGATGGCCAAAATTACTAAATTATGGCCTCTCCATTATCTTTAGGTACCTGCTCAGGACAGATGAATTGCCTTCAAGTCAGGGCAGAAAAGCCTCCAGGGAGCAAGCAAAGAATAATGTGCAAATACAGACTGAAAACACGAATGTGCACCAAAGGAAAAAGGGAAAAGCACACATCCCGTTTCTTTTCTGCCCCCACTCACTCTGTTTCCTTTATGTTCAGTGGCTGAGGGCTGCTGCTGCAAGATGGAGACATTTATTAATTCTCCATGCAGGAAAGTAAACAGTGATCTGCATCCTCGGGGATTTGGAGTCTGCTCTCAGCTGTCCCTGAGGAACCTTCCTGCCCTTCCTAATGGGCTCTGACCAGAGCAGATCCATTTAGGGGGGACCATATCATTTTCTAAAGCCTCATTTAGGCTCATACACAAAAAAAAACCACGGCCCTGTCACAACGAAGAGATTTCAACTCCTTCAAGCTCCTTTCTCTTTATTTCTCGTGGCTGATTTAAAATGCAGGGCTGGATTTAGAGAAAGGAGAGGAGAGGGAAAGGAAGGAAGGAAAGGAAATCGCACAGGAGCTGATTTGCCAGAGCGGCACGAAATGATGGATTTTAAAAGTCCATTTTAAAGAAAGTGGGGGAACTTTTTTAGAGCAAGTGCCTGCCATAAAAGAGGGAGAAGGGAAAAAGACATTATCTGGTCTGGTAGTTTTCAGGAAGTTGTGGTCCCAATTCCCTAAAAATAAAATTTCTCTATGATCATCACTTTGTTTATTACTTCTCTTGGAGTAGCACTCTGAAAGCATCAGCAGAATTTGGGATCTTATTGTAAAACCAGATTGTCCAGACCTGGTGGCTGACTAAATCTGCAGCAGGGTGTGAACACCAAAAATTCTCACCAGAAGAAGCTCAGGAGCCCAGAACTTGTTTCTAATCTTGATTTCAGCTGAAAAATGCAAACATGATCATTATTTGTGAACCCAAGTGTTCCAGAAAGATTTATTTTGATTTTATGGGAAAGTTCAGCTGTTGAAAGAGCGAAATTTTGATTTTGTTAAGGTTTAACCTCTCTCATTTCCAGCTCTACTCTGGAACAGAGGTGATGGCAGAACAAAACTGGCCAGGAATGGTTTGACAGAAGCCAGGGGAGCCCGTGACCCTTCCTGGTGAACATGGAAAGGAATTTCCAGGGGGGAAACTTCCCTGGATGAGACTTTCCAGCCAAATCAAGTCCTGGTTGGAAACCACCAGCCAGAGGAGGCTGCAGTGGGAGCTCATAAAATAAGAAGAAATTAAAAAGCATCTCAACAGCAGAATGAGGTCTCCTCCCTCCTCATTCATGGAGGAGTTTCATGTTGAATGTCCATGGATTTATTCCCAAGTTCCCTGTCCAGGACACCTCCCAGCTGCCAGCCTGGGCTGGAAAATCAGCCCATCTTTCTAGTAAAAACTGATTTTCTGGTAATGCCATTAAAGAGGATGTTTTGGAACAATAAGTAATCTGTTCTCTGGAATATTTGCACACTGGAATTCCTTTTCCCTTCCCTTTTTTTTTTTTTTTTTTTTTGGAAGGAAGAAAACTGAATTGCTGTAGATAATCTAAAGCTGACCTGGGTAATTTATGGTGGATAAAATGATTGGTGTGGAGCCCATGCCAGGGAGTTTTATCTTTTCTGGGGCAGGACTTTTAACAGGGAAAATTTAGTGCAGCTCTGAAATCAGCAGAGCAAAGATCTGGTCCATAATATTTCAAACCTTTTTGGAGTGTCCAGCAGAAAGGGATGGAGCTGATTCGGATTCTGAAATGATGGAATGATCCCAGCCTGGGCTCATTAGAGATCAGAATCAGGAATGATCTCCTTAAGCAGAGGAAGGAAAGCTCTGCTGCCCCTGGGATGTGTCCCCACACCAGCCCCAAGTGGTGTGGAACGAGGGGTCCCAACTCCTCTCTCCCACCCCAAAGTGGGTGAGCAGAATCCCATCATTCCAGGGACCTCTCCTGGCAAAAATACAACTTCTCACCCAAACTTCAGTAGCCTGGGGGTTGCTCCAGCTGGGAATTTCTGAGGTTTTTTTTTCTGGGGATTCCTGCTTTTTGCCTTTTCTCCTTGTTATCTACAGCCGTGGGGGTTTGACTCTGGAGAATCAGAGGTTCTGTTGTGTTTCACTGCCATGAATTTGCTGTTATTCCCAAAATTTCCTATGAAAAGTTGAAACCACCCCTGCTGGCCGTCGAGCATTCAGAGCCTTTTCAAAGCTCCTTGTCCAACTCAGGAAATTCCACGATTCTGTGATTCTATGGGATAATAAATAAACAAGTGGAGCTTGGATGAAATGCCATGGAAAACACCCCACCTTCAGCACATCCACTCATCCATGGGGATGTGGCTCCAGTTTGTTCCCTTTCCATCATTTTCAAACCCAGTTCAACCTCTGAGCAGCCTGGGCTGGTGGGAGCTTTCCCCACGGATCCAAACCCATTTTCTCCTCTTTTTTTCTATCGACCCAAACCCATTTTCTCCCCTTTACTCAATGGATCCAAACCCATTTTCTCCTCTTTTCTCAGCGGATCCAAACCCATTTTCTCCTCTTTTCTCAATGAATCCAAATCCATTTTCTGCTCTTTTCTCAATGGATCCAAACCCATTTTCTGCTCTTTTCCCACGGATCCAAACCCATTTTCTCCTCTTTTCTCAGTGAATCCATACCCATCTTCTCCTCTTTTCTCAGTGAATCCAAACCCATTTTCTGCTCTTTTCTCAATGGATCCAAACCCATTTTCTGCTCTTTTCTCAATGAATCCAAACCCATTTTCTGCTCTTTTCTCAATGGATCCAAACCCATTTTCTCCTCTTTTCTCAATGAATCCAGATCCATTTTCTGCTCTTTTCTCAATGGATCCAAACCCATTTTCTGCTCTTTTCCCACGGATCCAAACCCATTTTCTCCTCTTTTCTCAGTGAATCCATACCCATCTTCTCCTCTTTTCTCAGTGAATCCAAACCCATTTTCTGCTCTTTTCTCAATGGATCCAAACCCATTTTCTGCTCTTTTCTCAATGAATCCAAACCCATTTTCTGCTCTTTTCTCAATGGATCCAAACCCATTTTCTGCTCTTTTCTCAATGAATCCAGACCCATTTTCTGCTCTTTTCTCAATGAATCCAAACCCATTTTCTCCTCTTTTCTCAATGAATCCAAACCCATTTTCTGCTCTTTTCTCAATGGATCCAAACCCATTTTCTGCTCTTTTCTCAATGGATCCAAACCCATTTTCTGCTCTTTTCTCAATGGATCCAAACCCCTCTTCTCCTCTTTTCACAATGGATCCAAACCCATTTTCCCCTCCTTTCTCATTCAGTGTGAGCTCCTCAGCCAGGATTCCACCCAAAGAGCAAAATTCCTGGTTTTGAAGACCAGAGGCATCACTGTTGCCAGCTGAGCCTTTATTTCTGTAAGAAATAAGAATTGAAATGGAGATAAAAATGAAAACACTTATTTTCTCAGGCAGCCCTCACCTAAATATCAAATCCAGCATCCCAGGAGCAGCTCCAAGATATTTTTTGTGATCCTGAGCTGGCCTGGGGAGAAGAATATTCCTTATAGAGAGAGCAACAGCTCTGCACAAGATTTCCTGAGGAGCCATCCTGACAATTCCTGCACCTGGAAACACATGGAAGATGAGGATTATGGATAGATTTTTGTTTGCTTGGGGGTTTTTACCCTCATTTTTTTGCCATTTTTTGGGAAATGTTGGATACCAGGCTCCCATCTGTGTGTGTATCTATAGAACACACTCCTAACAGAGCCCTTGTGATTAATTAGAGAGGGTGGAACGAGTGAGGATTATATTTGTCTGGAAAACAACATTTATTTATCTGCTGCACTTCAAATGGACTTCAGGGCCTTGGAGGTCTTTTCCAACCTTAAAGATTCCATGAAATAAAATTTTAAAAGGACCTCATGGATCTTTCTACCTTAAGCTCTTCTCTAGCTCCCAGCCTAAGATCTGGTTACCACAGAAATGGGAATTCTTCAAGACAATATAATTCCATTTTTAAAAAGAGGACTTGCTGAGATCCCACATTTTTGTGGAAACAGATCAACTCTGACAATATTTTTTTTAAAATAATTTCTGTCTGCAGCCAAGAGATTGCCAGGGTAGCCTGGGAAGATATTGATTTCTTGCAGTATTTGGAATTATCAACCTCCAGTTCCTCTCACGGAATCATTTGGGTTGGAAAAGACCCCTGATTTCATCCCCTTGTCAAGCAGAGCAGAACCCCGAGTGCCACATCCCAAAGAGGGAACTCCAGGAGCTGTGGGGGTGATGAAATGATGCTCACCCCCATATCCTGTCACACAGAGGAGATCCTTAAATCCAGCCTTAAATCCTGGATTTCATACTGGAGGAAATGTAGAGCTGGAGGAACCTCAGTCTGGCTGTTTTTGTGACCAAAGGGACCAGGTGAAGTGAGAATTTGGGCAGCAAACGGAGGTAAAAATGAGCTGAATGAGCGGTGGCAGTGCCAGGGGTGGGTGGTGCACCCAGAATTTTGCTGGTAAGGAGTTCCTGGGAACAAAAAAAGCCGAAGGAAGGTGCTGAGCAGGCTCTGATTCAGCGCCCAAGCAGCAGCTGCTGACAGGCAGCCAGGCAGGGCCCGCGCAGAGGGTGTTTTTCATGGCCGCGCTCTCCTGTCACAGCTTCTGCAGAAGTGGAATTAAAAAATCTTCCCTGTTTTGTGGTGAGGACAGACAGATGCTTTCCTGCTTTAATTCCTGAGTGGCCAGAACATGTTCGTTGACATTTCAGCTTGATGTTTTAATTGGCTGATTTGAATAAAACTCAGACAGGTTGTGTTGCTCCATTTGATTTCGTGTCTCCCAGCCCAGCAGCCAACAAAAAGAAGACAGCGGGACAAGGAGGGGCACTGACTTTTCACCTCTCTGGTTCTCTCCCTGTTTTGTTGAGCTCTTAATATATTTAAATTCATGCCTCGTTAAATTAGCCCTGTGTCCTGCAGGGACTGAAATCACAATCAGCAATCTGAGAAGAGGGTGCCCAACGTTCCTATTAATTGTCCAGGAAAATGTTTCCTTTCAGGATTTTAATTTTGTTTTTTGATGATTTTAATCTTATTTTTTGATTAATCTGTTTCTTCCTCAGGTGCAGCTCTGAGGATGGACCCGGGATGAGGCACCCAGCACTTCCCAGGGGTTGTGCTGCAATCCTGGACCATGGGAGGTGGTTCCTGAGTGTTTTCCAAATTGGGAAGGTCGGGCTGGACCAGTCCTTCCCATTCCCAGCATCCCAAGGAGAAGGGGAAAGGCTTTTCTGGAAGCTGGGCACGTTCCCGTGTCTGCAGCAGCAGCACTTTCCAAAGGCTCAGGGGCTGCTCAAAAATCACTTGAACCCAAAGAAAAAGGGGAGCTCTCAGGGAAGGAGAGCTGTGACCTCCCTACGCTGGAAATCTGTGGGAATCAGCCAGGATTGGGGCAGTTCTGTCTCCTTGTCAGAAAGATGAGGGGTCAGAGGGCTGGATGGATGAGAGGGGAACACAGGGAAAGGAAATGCTCAGCACAAAAGCTGTGATCGAGGTGGTGCTTCTCGTTTCAGACTTGTGCCTAAAAACCCTCTGACAATTGCAAAAATTGGAGATTGAGAGCCACTCACTGCTAATTGTGGTGAATAAACTCTTACAAAACCACACCAACGTCCCCTATTTCCCACCCACCTTTACTTTTATCCTAAATAAAGTCTGTACTGATTAGCTTTGCATTTTTCTTTCTCTGTACATAACTGCCAACCACAAAATGAGGTGCAGGTTCTGCCTTAAAGCAGGTGAAGATCAAACCTTCCTGATGGTTGTGACTGTGGACTTTGGCCCTGCAGAGGACAGCAGGGAGCTCAGGAAGGTCCTGGGTGTTCCAGGATTCCCAGAGGGACCGAAAATCCCAGCACGGAGCTGCCACAGCCCATTAGCAGAGCTGGGCATCCATCTCTGTCAGGGGCAGGTCAGGGCTCAGTGAGCCTGGAATCCCAATTCCCTGCAGCCTGGGATGCTCTGCCTGGGATGGAGGTCACAGCCAGGGCAGCCCTGGAGAGCCCCCAGCTTTGGCTTCTGCCTCCCAAAAAGCGATTTCAGCCTCACCTGGTGCAGCCACAGAGCCCCCAGGGTTTTGTGGCTCTGCTGGAACTGCCAAACTGTCCCTGCTGCCCCTCTCCCTGCCCTTCACGTTCCCATTGCCACCCCACATCGTGTTTAGGCTGCCTGAAAATCCCCAGGAATAATCCAGCAATAATAAACCAAGAAATGCCTCCACTACACTGAGCAGAATTTTTTTTTTTTTTTTGATCCATAGGTGGTTGTGCTGAAAGGAAAAAGGAAAGAATCACAGTAAAACTCTGAGGAGAATCAATATCCATGGATCAAATCCTGATCTGCCGCCATCTGACAGATTCCCATCAGAACTGTGTCTTTGGTGATTACTCAGCCTAAAGTCAGAATCTGGGCTGTAACTGTGCAAAAATGAGAAAAATTCCTGTGATACTCAGATATTTCCTATGGGATAGAGGCAAGCCCATAAAAAAAGAGTCCTTCCTTCCCATCAATCATCTGTCAAACTAAATCATTCCTGAGTTCTAAGACTGAGCTCCTGGAATATTGCTAGAAACGTCTTTTAGAGATTCTAAATTAAAGGGCAGCTGAAATGAAAGAGCACCCAGCAGTCAGGAGGAATTCTGGCTGAGGGAATTTGTCAGTCCTGGGTGTCAGTTCTTATTTTCACCTGGGAATTTTCATCCTGGGCTGGGTTGGAGCTGATGTCCCTGCTGGAATGTGAGACCCCTTGGAGGGAGAGGTGTCCCAGGAAGGGAATCGCTTCTCTCTGGGGTGGTTTGGGAGGAATCCGACCTCAACCAGAAAATGATTTGGTGCTCCCCACCTTGCAGCTGAGTCCTTCCAGCCCTTCCCAGCATCCATCCCTGGGGTGGAAGGACTGGTGGTCCAAGGGGATGAGGCAGTTCTTGGTGCTGTCCCACCAGGCTGGGCCCAAAACCCAGCTAAAATAACATTTCTCATTTTATCTTTGGTTCAAACAAGCAGGAAACAGAACCAAAGCCAGGTTATTAAAATCTCCTCGTGCTAAACTTCATGATAAATTTTATTTTTGGGGTGGATCTTATCTAGAAAACCCTTCCTTGGCTTCCATTTAATTAAGAACTCACCCAGACAGGTACAGATCCTATTGATTTTGGGGAGAAAAGCTCCACGTGTGCCCAGGGCCAGAACTGGAGCCTGTGTGCTGCTATTTAGCAAGAAAAGGAGAGTTATTTTCTCCACGTAGCAGAAAGGAAATTGTGCTTTACTGTATTGTTTACCCTTCCCAGTACTTTAATTTTCCCTTTGTTTAATATTTCAGCAGAAGCCATTTATCTTCCTGGATGATCAAATAAACTGGGTGGTAAAAGAACGGATATTTAATTCATTGGGAGGGGGAAAATGGTATTAAAGGTGAACCAAAGGGATCTGATTTGGAAATAGAGTAATGTGTGATTTGCTATCTCACACTTGCCTCAGTGCCCGAGGGGGAAAAAAAAAAAAGGGATTTTTTCATCCCAAAGAAAGATTTGGGTTATTCTTTCCCAGCCCTGCAGTGCAGGGGGTGCAGCTCTGAAAGCTGATATTGGGCTGCTTAAAAAGAGCCAAAAGAAAAAAAAAAAAGAGAGAGAAGAGAATATCAGGATGTGGAGATAAAGGATTTGGAGATAAGAGGGGTACCAGGATGGGAATTTCAGGGATTATCAGGATTTGGGAAGCACAAGGAGCTCCTTAGAGAAGGGGTGAGGTTCAAGTGCTGGGAGGCTCCAGCATCAAAAGCAAAAGGCGCTGCCTGAAAAAGGGAAGTTTTCCTTCAGCCCTCCACGATCTTGATCCCAGTTTTTCCACGTCTTCCGAGGGATTTTCTGGGTGGGAGACCAGGCTGAGCCTGACCCCCACCGGGGCTCTGTGGCTGATCAGCTTCTCCATCAGTGTAAAGTGGGAGCAGATCTGACAGGGCTTGAAAAACCACCAGGAAATGGGAAATTTTAGAGGACTTTTCCCATTTAAGCTCATTTTTTGGCAGGCAGAAAGGCAGGATTCACTTCTCTCCCCACCAAACAGCCCGTGGGGTGCAAACATTTATCATTTTCTACTTTTATTTTTCCTACTCAGCCTTTTTCTGAGAGTTACTGAAATAAAAGGTGCTGATGTTCCCTGTGACAGCACAAATTTGTGTCGGGGTGTTCATCATCCTCCCTTTCATCACCTTCCCCTGGTTTTTTAGAGGAAAAATGGAAATGTAATACTTAAGTGGCACCTCTTTGATTACAAACACCCATAAAAAGCATCACTTTATCCCTTTCAGATCTGTTCCTTACCCCAGGTTTGATGGAGAGGCTTTGCCTGGCAGACACAAATTTGTGTAACATCATCACCAAGAAAACAGATAAATTATAAAGATTAAAAGCTCTTCTTTCATCCCCATCTCTTTTTGCAGCAAGTTGCTGAAATAAAACTCGTTAACAGATCTGCTGTGGGTATCAAAGCTCCTTTTAAAACACCTTCTGATCTGAATTTTTTGAGTTTGAGGAAGGATTAAGCAAATTAAGAACAGGAAAGTGTAACAACACCAGGCCTTTGAGGACCAGCCTTAATTTTTCCAGCATATCTCACCTAACCACAGGAATATTTTTTCCTGTGAAGGAGCATTTAAATATTTATTTGAAAATGGTGAAGTGCCTTCCCATAAAGACACCAATCATTGTTTGAGTTGGCAGGCCTGAGAGTGAATAAAATACCTAAATGTGGTTCAGATATTGACATTTATTATTTTTTATGAGAAAAAAATGTACCCTAAAAGAAGCCCTCAAAATACTTGATTATTTTTGGGAGCAGACTGTGGGTAAAAAGCCACTGTTGCTGTATCAAATTTTGGAGAATAAAAGATAAAGTTGACCAGAATTCATGGATCTGTGTAGGTTTAATGCTGGATATAGAAGGTTTTAATTCTTTTTTACATTTTATAGACTCAAAGCCTGGTGTTTCTTATGTTACAATTTCAGTGGTTGAATTTTGGGGTTTCTCTCAATCACTGTTGTACTTTCAGTTTAGAAAATCTGATTTTCTGTGTGAAATCCCTGGAGTTTAATAAGAAAGTTGAGCTCCCATCATCATCTTGATGAAGGTTTTATGGTCAGAATCTGCTCTGAAATAAATGATGCCCACCCAGGCTCATTATGCCACGAGCCTTTAATTAAGGTTTTTTTCATTGAATGATAAAGATCTGTTTGAGAAAAAAAAAGGAAAAAAAATTACAAGCACATTAGAGGCCACAATTTGATAATTTTAATGCCTGATGTGGAAATAAATCTTGATCTCCACAGTGAATGGAAGGACTGGGGCAGGAAAAAGAAGGAGAAAGAATCCTGGCCATGATCGATGAGGGAGAATTTGTTGACTTGCACTGGTTCTGCTCAGAGGGGAGGGGGCAAACTGAGGCATTTCCAACCCAAAGCTTTAAAGCAGGACATTCAAACAGACATTGGCCTCAAATATGCAACACACCCCCCCACACACTAATAATTAAAATAAAAGGTTAATTTGTTTCCATCTGCTGGTTCCAGCCCGAGAGGTGAAGTTTGTTTTTCCCTCTTGCACCAGTTCAGAGAGGAGACACGGCCCATATGGCACCAGCTCTGCTGCCAGATGTTTGCCTGAGGTTTTTTCCTCCCCATTCCCATTCCCATTCCCATTCCCATTCCCATCCCCATCCCCATCCCCAT
>WEKY01057780.1:7942-22261 GCA_013390045.1 Picathartes gymnocephalus
GATGCCTGAACACTGTGTTTGTAAATAAACAGCAGTAAGTTATCAGTAACTTAACTGTAGCAGCAGGAAACATTTCTGTCAGATTCTGGAAAGCCAGCCATGGCAGGAAATTGTTACGTGAGCTGCAAAACTGCTGCTATTTAAAAGTCTACTTTGATCAACAAAGGGAGAAAAGATGCATTTCATGCTTTTCACTCCAGAACACATCAATATGAGCAACTTGAGGTAGCTCTTTTCAGTGGGGAACCTCAAGTTAGCAGACTTTCCATTTGCTGTCACTGTTAAAGCTCACAGCACTGGCAGATCACGCATGAGAGCAGAGGAAAGAAACTGGGCATGCTCCCCAAGTTTCAACTGCTCCTTGTCCTGAAGGATCTGAACCTCTGAAGGCAGAAGAGAGGCGCTGGACACTGGCAAGGGGGAGCAGAGCTGGGAACCCCACCTCCCACCTTGCCAGAGCCCCAGTGCTCTCTGGAGGTCTCTGCTCCGTTTTCTTTTGCTGAAAGGGTCACGAAGAAGAAAGTTTCAGCCAGAGAAGCCCAAGTCTAGCTGCTGTGAGTCAAGAAACCCATCTCCAGCCCCCAGGCATATTTGCTAATCCATGATAATGCAGCACACATGTCCAGAGAGAAACTTGCTGAAGAGAAATGAGAGGAGTGGGATGGATTACCCCAGTCCCTGAAAGCAAGATGGTCAAAGACCTGGAAGGTAAGAAATGACTCCCTGAGATAGAATAGAGGTATCTTGATCAAAGTCTTTTCTATGGTTAATGGTATCTACCCTAATTTCCAATGAATTCAGTAGAAGGAGAATCCAAGGACACTGTGTGCCTAAATCACATGCCAAACCCAGGGATTTTGAAACAGTAAACCATCCATCTGATCTCACACAGTGGTAAATGCTGAGCTATTCCATTGGAATTACCAGGCTGAATAAACAAGATCAAAGCCAGGTTCATGGGGATGACCCAAAACTTTTGATGCCCTTGTGAAGCAGACATTCCAGCTGGGTGAGGGAAACTGCAGAGCTCAGCTCCTATAGCCCAGACAGTGTCACTGACATTGTCTTGCAGACAAGCAGAGTTGGAGCAGAAGGTCATAATTCTGCTTGGGGTAGGCAAATCTCCCTCAGGTGGGCTCTGCTCATGCACACCAACCCCGCCTTTCTACCCACCCTGGGATGCTGAAAGGCAAACCTCAGGCTTTCTCTCCTTTCAGAGGTTCTTGGCTGGTACTGATCAGAAACTGAAGCTCTCAATGCATTTTAAGTAAGTCCACCGCTGTAATTGTGGATGGGTTTCCTTTATTTTCAAGGTGATTGTGCTGTGATGTTCCCTCCTGATGGACTGAATTGCTGTGATGTGGAGGAATGATGTAAGCCAGAACCCACCTTCTGCTGGGAAGGTTTGGGACCTGTCTAAACAACACTTAATCAGCTGTAAAGCATTTTTTGGATTGTGAATAATTTTGTACTGATTGAGGGATTACAGGCTGCAGAAAGAAGTCAGAACACAGGTTCCCTGAAAACTCAGGTTTCTCCAGGTGCTCTAAATGGGCTTTGCATTGCTCCAACCTGCTTGAAAGGTAAAGAAAACCTGGTGCTGGCATCAAGAACAGATCTTTTCCTGCTGGGCTGTAAGGAAGGCACAAGGTGGACACAACTCTCTTCTCTTGCATCAATTCCTGTGCTTCAAAGCCAACATCCTTTTGTTTTACACTCCCACCTATTGTTTGTGTAAACACTCATATTAGAAATGTGAATAGCAATTTGAGTTACAGATTGTGATGGCATCAACATCTTGTTTGTGGATAGTGCAGTAATGTTCCATCTAGTGGCAGGTAAGGCAAGGTTTGTTGCTCCTTCTGAAAACCATACAACTTTGTGTTTATTTCAGACTGGTGCAGGTGGACCCACTTCAGAAAGCTGGGCTTCCTTGTACTTCTTGGAATCACACATGAAGTACTGAACCTGTTCCCGCACAGCCCATCAGCAAACCATCCCCACAAACATAAATCCTCTTTTGAGAGGATAAAGTGCTGTTAAGGAAATGGATTTTTGAAGACTGAGAGAATAATTACCCATGACCTTTATTTTTTTCATTTTGGAGAAGAATATAATGTTTTCTGGTTAACCTGAAAGTCTTGAATCCTAGAAAACATTATGTAATGTGTTATATTAGGAATATAATGCAAAACCAAGACAAATAGTTCTCCAGAGGCTTCACAAAAATAGCTAACTATAAGGGATAGAGAGAGATGATAATTTCAGAACGTCTAATTTCAATACTGTTAACCTACACAAAAGCTGTCAATAATTTTTGATTCTACAATGAACAAAACTATCTATACTCAGGGTGCTAGGTATATCTGAGAATAAAATAAATATTTCAATTAGATCATATTTCTACATTTTATGTAGATAATTTTTAGCACTAATATTTTTAAAGCAAAGTACCAGAACTAGGCTGGTGAACATCACACTCTCCTGCATTTCAGGAAAACCCCTCTGGAGAAATGGTGACAACAGGCCCAAGTTTCGCTGGCTTATAAATAACCAGATTTGGCCTGGCTCTCTTGCAGATTATGCAAGTTCAGTGTGGAAGAGGAAAGCAGATTAGGGGCCTCATGTTGCCTATATCTGAGCCAGGATTTTGCTTTTACAGTACAGGCAGGAAGCAAAGAGCAGGACAGCAATAGTTGCTGTCCCTTTGGGATTGGGCAGATAATTAAATGGCACATCTCCCCACTTCCTGTGCACCACAAAGCAGCTCCTGTACCATGGAACAGATCTTTTTGGTTAGTTTGGCATCTTAGAGGGCACAGACTAGCATGCTGTGCCCTCAGTATGTCAGTGTGTCAAAGTAACTCAAGGCCAGAGTCTTTTCTTTGAGCCTGAGAAAGTGGTGGCTTCTAAACTGGCTCTGGGCAGCAATCAGCTTCTGAGAGTATTTTGGAGGTGTGTATTCATGGCTGTTTGGGACTGCACCCCTCACCTTTGAGCTGGCAGGTCTCAGCTAGTATTTCCTCAAAGTACACCACTTTCACACCAAGCCTGTGCCACTGACTGATTTTCTGTTTCACTCCTGTTTCCAGAATGATATGTGGGTGCTACTGCAAAAAAAGCAAATAAAAAGCAAGCAGTAGGTCAGAGAAACTACTTTATCCAATGCTCAGGACTCGCTTATCTTCTAGTAGTTGCTAAAAATACATATATCAATGTCTTGGACCATGGTATTTGCAGGAGTATGCACCTCACGTTGCCAATCTGAACAGTCGTGGATGTCCTGTGCTGTGCTATTTTCTTGATTTACTACTGATTCCCTGGCACTTACAAGGAAAAGTAGAGAGAAAATCTAACAGCGAATGAGCTGTGTGTCCCAGCTGGATGCCAACCCACATAGCGCTCTCTGAGCACTCACAGAACTTATTGACTCTAATAAAAGCAGGCAGTTGTAAAACCAGAGCTGAAATCCCTGAGGGAGAAAGGTTAATGGCTGCACCAGAAAAGCCTATTCCCCGAGGGCAGCAGGCCTGTGCTGCTGGATGCAGGAGAGCCAGGAGGATGCACGGCTGCTGCTGCTGCTCCAGGGTGCCCTGGGAGCAGCTGCAGTCCTTAAAGGAGGTGCTGTCTCTAAGTCCTTCTAAGCCACAGCTCCTGATACACCAGCTGCTTTTGAAAAAGTAACTCTAAGTTACCCCTGGCTTATTTTTACAGGTATTAGGGGAAATAGTAGTGATTATTAGTTTTTAAATGTGAGAGGGTGCAGAAATTCCTGAGATTAAGTTAAAAGTGTGCATTAAAAATAGCCCAAAGGCCAGGGCATGACACTAAAAAAATACAGGAAACTAGTAATTTTCACTGATTTCTTATGCCAGCTACTGCAAGTCACTACATGTTAGATCTAAAAAAAACCCCAACCACCACCACCACCACCACAAACATATAAACAAAAGAAACCAACCATGGGGTCCATGTTGGAGTGCACTTTTGGTACTCCAAGTGTGTAACCCCCCCCCACCTCCTTGTCTATTTTCATGACAACTCCTCTATAAAACATGACTTTGTTCCTTCCCAGCAGTACTGCAGGGACAACCCAGTCACTTTGAAGCACTAAATGCATGGTGGTCGGATGCGTGGAAGAATGAAAATGCACTGGTTGTCATTATTCCTTTATAAACATTATTACTACCCTGGCTCAGAAGACTGATTGATGACACTTCAGGACTCTACAAATATGAAATACCTGCTATAGCTAACAATACCTGCCCCAACGTGTGTTCTCCTTCAGCTGTATTCCCTCAGCTGTATTATCTGGCCTCAACAACAGTTGTTGCTTCTCCCTCTGTGTTCGGTCCTGATCTACTTGTGAGGAGCATTTTTATGTTTGCTGTATCCATTTGGGGTTTTGTTGTTTAATTGAGTCTTCTCTTGATGTAAATTATTGAGTTTAAGTTACTCATGACTTCCCAAAAATCCTGTCATACCTTTCAATAACAATGGTCACTTTTGGTATTCAAAACTCAAATTACACTGACTAATGTAACCAAGATTTACCAAGCCTTTGTAATCTACCTTGGTTAAGTTGCTTGCTGAGGACATAAGGGTCTAGTCATTGCTGATCATGAGGTATGGGATTTGGCCATTATTCTATCCCATGTCTAGGAGTATATTCCTTAAAATCATTTGGATAGTTTCATCCTGCTCTGGAGTTAGCAATGCCTTGCAACAGAAATTTTCAAATCCCTCTCTACACCGTGGGGTATTGTGCATAGGCCTGTACTTTCATTTGTGCAAGATAAGAGAAGTTGGCCTTAGCTGATTAAATTAATTGATCACAAAGGTTTTAAGACATAATACCAAGAATTTGAAAGTTTGAAACAAAACTAATGATATTATACAAACCATTTTTTTAGTAGTCAGCAAGGATTTGATGAGAGCCATCTTGCATCCAAACCAATCCCATTTCCTTTATGGAAGGTTATGACGAGGTTAAAGGCTTGTGAATAAACAATAGAAGCCATAAATCTTGTCTTTCATTATGTTTTTGATATTGGCTGATGTGATTTTTTTATAAACAAATTAGGCAAACCAAGACGGAATGAAATAAATTTATGTGGGAGGAAAACTGGAGAACCATACCAGAAAAGTGCTCAGCCATTTACTACAAAATCACAGTTGTGAATTAAGTCCTTTTCTTTGTCCAAATCAATATTTCCAGCAACTAGGATATTAAACTAGGAAGAAACCCATTTGAAATTCAGGGACTGAGGTAAAAGTACAGTCAGTGCCAGTGATGAAAACCAGGAACACTTGAAATTTTCATAACAAATTGGTATCTTTTTAAGGAAGTATTGTTCAAGAAGAGGGCAATGTCACCCAGTGCTAAGACAGCCAAATTTTCAAGTAGTACTTCTGTGGAAAACTATCTGGGGGTCATAATGAATCTGAAGCTAGGAGGAGTTAATCTGCTGCTGTTGCTAGAAAAGCTAACACACTACCAGATTATACAAGCAGAGGCATTAACCTACAGGGCTCATGCAGAACTCAATCCACTCCTGTCAGCATTTGCTAAACCTCAGAAGAACAGCAGTATCTGGTTTTGGGCAAGGCACTTTCTGCAAGATTGGGAGAAGCTGGAGGATGTCCAGGGGAGAGCAGTGACAGTAGCCAGGGGTCTAGAAAATGTGCTCAGCAAGAAAAGATTGCATGAAATAGGACTGTTTAATTTAACATGAGCGGGGGACAACAAAAAATGCAGTTGCAAAGGGGCAGAGGAAAAATTTTGTTTCCTGGCCCATGAGAGTCAGGGCAGGATGCAAAGAGCTTAAATCCTGGTAGGAAGCATTAGGTTTCATGTTTGAAAATGGTTTCCTAACTGCTTGGCCTCTGCTGCAGGACATACTGGAAAGAAAATTGCACAAATTTTTCCAAGCTGCGAAAAACCTCACAACTGTGCAGGTAGTTCATACTGCTGAAGAAGGCTGAAGGTCTTAGAGACCTTTCCAGGCAAGCTTGGCCAAGAGGGAGACTTGTAAGGCTGCTCTGAGGGTGGTGGTGCTGTTCCTCTGGACCTGGTGGAAATGTCCTGCCCCACAAAAGGTGCTGCCTTTGACGCTCACTCCCTCTTGCATCTCACTCTTTGTTGTCTCAAACCAGGTCTTGCAGGCTGGTTGCAATAGCAATCTCCCATACCTAAATCAGGAATCAACATCATATTAATAAACCAAAGACTTCAGTGCTTTATACTTCCCGTATTTTTATCCTTGTCTCTTTCTGTACCCTGCTTAAAACATTTAATGTATGTTTAGTTGCGCTGGTTTCCATGGGTATAGGCAGACCAATAAATAAAACTCTGAACCTTGACTGCCTCCTTGTCACACTCTGATGAAGCTGTACTAAAACTACTGCTTTCATGGCTGCTTGTAATCTAATAACCAGCAGAAGAAGCAGTTGCAGACTGTAGCCTCTGGCCTAACGACCCTATGCTTTAATTGAATATATGATGCACCTACCAGAGCAAATGTGAACAGGAAGACAAACAGTGAGTGAAACACAAGTTTCACTTCATCCAGTTTCCATTATTTCTGCCACCTACAGTATTTATGTTGTTTCAAAAATTATTTTAAATTTTCACTTTATCTCACTGCCTTAAGAAAACAAATAATTAAAAACAAGAAGATTGGTTTCTTTTAAGGCAGCTGCTCAGATAATAAGCCAGTTTCCCCTCTCAACTCATCCACCCCACTGATGTGGTGCCAAGAAGAGCAGGCATTTCCCCACCTTCACTCTTCAGCCAGGAGCACCAGGTGCTGTCTCCAGGAGTGATGAGTACAGACCCAACTGCGGCTCATGTGCTGGACTGAGCATGACAAGGTCACCGGCTCCAGGTGCCCTCTAGTCCACCCTGCTCCCACCAGCTTAGTTAGTGCCTAGAGGAAGCCAGACTTTAATTTATTTCTAATTATTTCTGCCTCATGAGGCAATGCAGTAGCTTGCAACTGGGACATAGACATGGGCTGTGTGTTTATGACCACAGTGGATGGATCACTGGGTACAGTTTTCTGCTGTGAGGCTGCTGAGGGGTCCCATGGACAACTTAGGTGTCCCCACCAGCTGCCAAAACCTGTACTAGACCAACTCATAGACACTGAAAATCCAGACACATGCAATATATGCATAAAAACTATTGCTTCACTTGAAGTTAGAGGTCTAATCTACTTGACTGTTGGAAATCACCTTCACCTTTCTGAAATCTACCAGGTAGCAGACGCTGGACATAAATTGCTGGACAAGATGCCTATTGCAGCATTGCCCTTGAGGAAGACATACAAGAGCAGATTCGTATCTGCAAACCTGCTCCTAACTCACACAACAGGACACTTCACAGGCTAAGGACTGTTTCTCTGAGCTCAGCTGGTAACATGCAAGCTGCCTCAAGCTTTACACATAATCACGAGGGTAATTATTTGTCCAAAAGAAAGTTTTGATTTCATGTTAGCATTAGGTCTGCCCTCAGAAGTGTGTCTGTAACACCTATATTCTCCCCATTTACTCTGGCACACCATCTGCTTAGCATAATTATCATTAGGAGGATTATAGTGCTTCATGTACATTTAAAAGGCAATAATTCATTATGCATTGTACTGAACATAGAAGTGAAAAGTTGTTTCTGGGACTCACTCTTGCTTAATCCTAAGGACAGATACCATAGTAAGCTTATGGGGTCAGTCAGAACTAAACAGTCAACAGATGTGAAATTGTACACTCAAATGTACAACTGGACAATGAAATGAAATAAAAGATATTCTTTACACTACTAAAGAAATAAAGAGAAGTTCTTTGTTTTGCAACTCCCTCTAAGGAAAATTTAACATGAAGAATTACTTGTGTTTTCTGTATTATATGACAGCAATTCATGTCCATTACCTTGCCTTTTTTTGTGAACGTTGAAGTGCTTAGCTTACTTTGTGCATTTTTCCTTGTTTTTGAATGAACACAGCTGTTACTAAATATCACTAAAGAAAGCCTTGTACGCACTCCTTTTCAGAGGTGAAGCCAAGAATTTAGGAAGGTTTACAGTGGTGACTTTCATGCAGTTAAGAGGACCACCATCAAACAGTGTCTCTTTAAATTTTAACATCATGAATTCAGTTGCTTCTGCTATTGGAGATAAAAGGAAAGACCTAATGTAGCCGAAAAAATTTCTTCCTACCAGCCTGCTTTTGTACAGCTATCTAATGAATCTGCATCTGGGCACTCTAAGAGATGGAGAACTCAACTGATCAGGCCTCAGATCTGATTTAGTACCTGCACATTAGCGTCAAACTAAACTTACTGGCTTCAGCTGCAATGTGAATGAATTCCTAAAAAAAGTAATGTGTAATTATGAAGGGAATTCTCTAAATTCTCATATGCTTCATCTTCATGAATGCTCCAATAGCCTGAAGTATTTTATCCCAACAGTCTGGAACATAAAACAAGGTTATAAGAGAAACATTCCATCCGGTATTTCCTTTGCAATAGATAGTAATAATATATTGGGATTTAGTACAATTCTTTGAGTAAATCTGAACTAACAAGACCCGTAAGAATGTCTGACTGGTTTCCTTCGCTTGCAGCTTAGATCACTTCATACACTCTTGTAGCCAACTGCTGTTTAGAATGTCTTAACTTGATGTTTTCCCAGCAATTACACCCAAGTCTCAGCAAAGGACAAAATGAGTATTATTTTCATTTCTGCAGTTAATAGATTTACTAGCTTTATAATCATTGATAGATTATTTGCCTTGCATTGGTCAATGCAAGTGTGTTTACAGAGAATGGGGTAAAGATTGAAAGAGTTTGCAAGAGAGAAATTTGAGGGAGAAAGTGAGCAAGGTATGGAGGAAGTAGATGTCTTGAACTTCTAGCAGGCTTTTCTTTAACTTTGGCATGCTGCTCATCATAGGAATATAATTATCCTGGTGTTTAAAGCGATCTCAGACTAAATGTGCAATTGTTCAGCAAGATGGCAAAGGTCAATTATAACTACTGTAATTTATTGCAAAACAGGTTCTTGCTCCCTAGTGGTGTTTGTGGGAGTGCTTTTATTCTAAGGCCACTGCCAAATTCAACCCTCTTCTGCAAATCATTTTGAGTCTGCTGAGAACTCATGAGGAATTGGAAAGAGAGAAATTAATCCAGTCCTGCAATGGTCTGTCTCACAAAACTAGCCTCTGGGGAGCTGCGGAAGCAAGGCCATAACATATGGCATGTGTGACAATTGATCAGATTGTGTCATTCACAGGGCCTGGCTTGCATACTTCAAAAAGCAATAATGTTCCCAGGGGGTGATTCACATCAAACTAACTATTTTTGGTTTTTAACTGAGTATCTGTGCTACACATTGCCTTCGTAATTATGGTCACTCACATTTCCCCTACACCACTGTTAGCAATGACAATTTTGAGAGGATGGGGGAGGCCACCTCCAGCTGAGAAGCACATATCTGATGATACTGTTCCACTAGATTGAAGATCATGTTTATAGTCTGCCAGGGACATAATTTGGAGTTAATGTAGCAACCTGGGCTTTTGCCCATGAACTTTAGGCAGTTTATCAACTGCCTTTCCAGTCTGGGTTCAGAAAAAGGCAAAGGCTACTTTAAACTTCTACCATAGGTAAACATAAAGTGAAATTATTAGGACAGGCTCAGAGCTGCAGCATTGTAATCTGAGGCACTGTGTTGATGTAGGAGAGCAGTTAGTGTGCAAGCACAGAGTACCTTTCCAAAGCCATAAAACGAACAAAAGAGGGGTTTTTGGTTTTGGTTTTGGTTTTTTTTTTTTTCCTCAGAATACTCAAAAAGTCAAGTCGCTACTTTCCTAATTATTTTCTCTCTGTTTTCAATCCAAATCTCAGCATTTCTTAAACTAACACTTCAAATAATTTGGAGACATTTCACCAAAAAATAAAACCACCACAGTATCCATACACTGTTGTGTAAACTGTTTCTCCTCACCCAGAAATCTAATTCTATGCTGAACAAAACCAAACAAACCCTAAGCTTAAAAGAGAAAACATAAAAGAAATACCAATACCTATGCTAGAACTTTCTATTCCTTATTTTATTTTGTTTTTTTTTCTGTACAGCAGGACCACTGCTCTTTGAATCACACACTTCTCTTGCAATTCAATTAATTATAATTAACTGGGTTGTCACTGTGCTCTTCAATGCAATGTACAAATGCGTGGGACAGAAAGCAGCCAGCAAAGAACAAATCCAATGGTCAGGTAAGGCAAGAATAGAAGTGCAGAGGAAAGGAGAGGTTTGTCTTCCATCCAATGTGCTAGTGGGAGAGTAGGCAGAACACTGTTGCCTTGCCTTTGCTGGGACTATTCATGTGCATAAATGCATACATGCGTTCATGTTTTGACAGTCTGAGATTTTTAAAAGGAGATCAAAGAAGCTGTGGGAGGGAGTGGAGAGGAGGTTTGAAAGTCTCATATTCATTCAAGTGCATTGCTGCCTCTGAGCTTATTCTGGCTCAGTGCTGCGGATCAATCACTTTGTCGTGTGGGCAGGCTGGAGTGGGAAACACAAACACACACATGCACATGTGTACACACACATGCACACACAGGGCTCTGTAGGGGACAAATTCACATTATACTCTGACATAGTAGAGACATTTCACATAGGAAAAATGAACAGCAAGACAAAAAACAGCCCTTCTTAACTACCCAGGTTGAGGAGAACATTCTCTGATTAAAGGGCAGTGGTGTCCTTAGTGGAGGAAGACAAGAGTGGAGCAATCCCTCTCTTTTTATTTTCTCATTCTTTTTCCCGTACTCTATGTTCCTATTCTTCTAGGGGTTGTGATAATTCTTGACACTTCCCTGTTTTCTTCTGTGTTTTTACCACATATGGGAATTTTACATCTGATATATGTATTTCCTCTTTGTTGTGTCTGCTGACCAGTTGTGATTTGTGCTTCCACCCTCAGGCTCCTGTTACTCCCTTGTGCCTATACATCCACAGCCTCTACCATAATTTTCTGCCACCTTTTGAGGACCTTTGAGGTGTCTCAAAAGGAGAGACCTTTGAGGACCTCTGCTGCGGAGTATGGTGACCCCAAAGCTGTGTTATCAGTCACCTCATTTTGAGCCCCAGAATTTGTGCAGTGCATAAATATATAGGTGATTGTAAAGACAATTCTAGAGTAGCTATTTCCTAAATGTAAATAGGGTTGTGTAGGAGGTACAGAGACACGTAGGTAGGCACGGCTTTTCACTGTCTTCAGCAGGGTTTCTATTGTGTCAGGAAACATGCCTCCATTAGTCTTTAACCAGATCTCTATGAGAAGTAGGACACAACTTTCTTATGTAATAATAAATACTGTAAAACACAGAAAAAAACCCTCCGCCTGACCTTCAAACACTTTCCAAGAAATAGTTTAAGCATTTTCCAAATAAGGCAGCAGTTATGTAGGAAGTTGTCCAGCTTGGCAAGCATGTGAGAAAGAGATGCCAAAAGTCCAATCTCATTTGCCAGCCTCAAGAGTATAGTATCTATTTGCAAGTTTCTAGCTGGTAATTTAGAGACAAGTATTAGCTCCTCCTCTACCAGCCTTCATTAACATGTTCTGAAATGAAAGCTAAGAAAAAGTCAGAGGTTTTGAATAATAGAGTGGGAAGAATTGCTCCAGCTTTTTGTCTCACTTCTAGCACGTTTGCCTAGGCACAGAGATGTTTTTTTCCTAGCTTTTTTTTCAAATCTTCCTGAGTTATGATAGGAAAATAAAAGTAGATGACTGCAAAAATATGTAGTTTGAGGACTAACAACCCTGCTTGCTCTCTTGATGTTCCAAACCAAGTATGTTCATTTCAAGTTTCATTTGTTTTCAGGTTTTCCTACCTAGAGAGTCATGTAATGTGATTTAGAGGTGGCTGCATTCCAAGCACTCTGCTAGAAAAGGACCCCAATACTTCAGGGAATTCTGGTTGATAGTATTTTTCCAAATCAAAAATACCACCGACAGTTATGTAAGCATATATATTTAAAAATAGGAGAGTAAGTTTTGCTATCAGAAAGACTTTATTCCCCACTTCTAAAAACAAACAAGTCATAATATGTTTAAGATGAACACAAGTGGTCAAAAGCACATGGATTTTTTTAACATCTCATTTGAAAATTAGGCATGTTTCCACATGAAGTCCTTGATCAGTCCTCCAAAAACTCTCTTGAACATACAAGACAGCTATTGGTTGCTTCTTATGTAGCAAATTGATTGTACTACAAACCTGCTGCACAGCTGACACATTTTTGAATTTGACAAAATATCAAACCAAAGAGAAGTGGGGCTGAGTTCTGTAATGCCTCAAGTGTCCTGGTCACAGTGCAGTGAAGCACTGGTTCACTTCTTTCTTTTAAAATAACCTGTTTCACTGCAGGCTGTTTACTTGCAGAAAGTCAGGTAGTACAGCTCTGCTGCTGTAGTGTTTGCCAGATGAAGGTCCTGCCTATGGAAAAACTGGCTTCAGGTAGCTTTCTCTGTAAACAGACCTTAAGTCAAAGAGAAAACAAAAGGGGGAACAGTAATATTGCTACCTGAAACTTTGTTTTCTACCTAAATAACTAGTAATCCAAAAAGTGCATCTAGGTATATCACATTTTCAATGTCTTTTCATATGTGATTTTTCATGCTTGGTAGGCATGTTCAGGGGCAATAGTGGATTTTGTTCTTCTGGGTGGGAGATCAGACTGTCTGGTTGGAGCACAAGCTACAGATGCCCAGAACACCTGGGCAAATATCTCACATGCACGTTATGCAGTTCCTAGAGACAAACTGTAATGATGTTGTGAGGGAAGACACTAAAACTACAAAGTAACCGTCTTCTGTAGGGTGTTCACTGCTGCAACTTGTTTTATCTACTTTAGCTCCAACAGCTCAAGCTTAACAAAACCAAACTCTATAAAATCATATTAAACACACAAAACATAAAAACTATCAGAAGTACCGTCACTAGACACAGTCACTTTATTTAATGTATACAGGACACAAAGTATAAGAAGTAACACTTCACTCTGCCACACAGTCCACACTTGGTGTTGAGGAGGAAGGGCAGAAAACAAAGTTAATGTACAATGAATTTTCCAGTCAGTACAGGCAGCTTAATAAACAACACACAAAATAGGAACAGACTTGAGTCTCACTTATCCTGCTGACTCCACTTTTACTGAATGTTTTACTAGTTCAAAGGGCTGCTGTATAAACTTTTTGTGTTCTGCTTTAAGCCAGACATAAATCAGAAGTGTAAAGCTAGAGCAATTATGACACTTACTGGCCATATGTTAAGATAACCTGTTACTTAACCTGAAATTTTAACCCGTTGAAAGCCATTCTCTGCTAGTATTAAAATATTAATATATATATTTTATACCATGGCAGAAAGTCAGACATTTATACACCAATGTAGATGAGAAGGTGGTGAAATTTATGTATAGCATAAGTCATCCATTCTGTTTTTTAAAGTATTTATTTAAACAGACAATTTCTCTTGGTATTGTAACAATTGTATGAAGTTTATAAGGGCAAATACACAATATTATGGCTGGAAGAAACTTCTCCAGGTACACAATTTTAAATGTTTCAGGATGTTTCCATAGCTGAGAGCCATATTCTTACTTGTGATACACAGTGTGAATAAGGCTGAGAGAACCTCTCTCTGCAGGAAAATATGGCTTCTGAGAGGCATTATTCAAATCTCAAAATCTGCCTGAAGTCCTATTCAGGATAAATACTCTGCTGGTGAAAAATACAGAAGATCAACCAAAATAAATACAGAAAGTATTTCAAAGTCAGTTCTGTATCAGTTAAGTTGTGCTGAAATAGATTTTATTATCTTTGCTCTTAAGTTTTTGGAAAAAGAGAGAGCGCAGCATCTGTTTGCAGGTAAACAATAAAAATCTGCTTTTCATGTCAATACAATATTGCAAAATGTTAAGTGTTATCTGAGTAATATCTGGCTTAGAATGCACTAGAGGGTGAAGAGAATATTTTTGCTTGTTAACAAGGTAATGTTTGAACTGATTATCCAGTAACTACTGCTGATAAACCTGAGCCAAATGTAGGCTGATTTATTTCTTATCTGATACTAAGACTAAAACATAGCCCCAATTTTAACCCTGAGGTATTCCTTAAGTTGGAGCAGAACATTTGCCCTATTTTTGTGTTTTCTATAAACTAGTATTTTGCAATCTGGTGATTTTTTTTTTTTTTAAATATTTGTGGTTACATATATTCTTCTCTCTGGAAACAGTGAGGCCTCTGTGTTTTC
>WEKY01057784.1:1538-35398 GCA_013390045.1 Picathartes gymnocephalus
ATCACCAAGACCCAGGACTGTGTAGGTCATTGGTGGATCTGAAGTTACATATATGAACACATCTCTTTTCAGGTCTTAATGAGCAAATTCAGTACTGCATTACTGCAAAACACATTTATTTTGATTTCCAGCTGCAAATGCTTATTTTCAAATTAATACAAGTGCTGTTGCAAAAATAAAGTAGAGAATACATTAGATCAAATCACAAATCTCTTGAAAAGGATATTTTGAAGTTCTTCCTAGTAAAACGGACAAGAAAACAAACCTTGTTTTGCTGCTTTCGCTGTCAACAAAAGGTTTACTACAACTGCATGGTTGCTGCCTGACAAATGCTTATTGTTGCAATGACTTAGTGAACACTGCATTCCACTCAGAAATATGGTAAGTGTTCCTGTCAGGGTAAAGACACTCAAATACAAACAAAATGAAGTGCCTAGAGGAGGAAAGGAGGAACAGGAATTTATCAAGACTGCAAGTGATTTATGAGAAGTAATGATTACGGGGCCCAGGCAGTGTGAAGAGATGATTCTATTTATCATTTTCCCCCTGATAGCTATGTGCTAGAAAGTGGCATCAATATATCATCAAACTATTAAGCTGGTGACCCAGACGTCTGGAATTTATTTAGGGAGATGTCATTGTTGCAGGTGTCTGTGAAGGAAGGGAGGACAAATTAATTACCTCTTCACCAATCTGGATCTCTCGGACAGAGTGAAGTAAAAGCTGGTATCCTTCAAAAACGATCACGCAGTTTGGGTCACAGCTGTGGTTCAGTAAAGACATGCTGTCAGGAGTGGTAGAGGTGGAAAGAAAGAAAAAAAAACTTAACAGAGGAGTCTCCACTGCCATTTCCCTTTAATCACGTGAAAGTAGCTAACATGATTACATCTGAAGTATCAAGTAATTAAGTCATGAAACAAATAAATTCTCTGTTAAATCAGCTGCTCTTGTATAGGGGTGGAAAATTCACCCTTAGAAGATTTATATTCATTGGTAATAGGAGCCATGCTGGGATCTCCTCATGAGTTTGTGCCTTTTGTGTATTCAGGGCAGGAGGAAAGGAATGGCCCCCCAGTGCCTCTCTGAGAGCCCTGATTCAGGGGACAGAGCAAGTGGGGAACAAGGTAACCTGGACAGTTCAGAGCAGGAGCAACTGAATTATATTTCTGCTGCTTTTGCTCGGTTTCAGGGCACTAACTTTATCGATTACCTGACTGTCATTGCAAGCACAGCTCAAAGGGGCCAACAGTCAACCTGTATTTCATATCAGGAAAAAATGGAGTATACTATGTCCCAAAGCCAAAGAAGTCAGCATACAGAGTTGAAAGAAGAAACATGGCCATTACCTCTGTTTTATGCATATTTTGGCCCGGCCTCTATTCTTGTGGCATGTGACAGCTGGGGCAGCACAGCTCATTAAAGAGACACACATGCTGCCCAAACACACCCCTCTCTCTCTCTGAAAGAGGCTGCTAACAACATCTGCTATAAACTTTTGAGTCATGAGTTTCCTTAGCTGAGAAACAACTGACTGCCACGCAAACATTTCTGCCATTGCAGAAATGGGGTTGATGGTTCTTTCCCTACAGAAATGATCCATTGAAAGAATAATTCTGGCATTATCAGCCTGGAAGAAGAATTTTTGGCTTATCCAGCTCCTGGCTTTATTTATTTATTCTTTCCTTGTCTACCTGATTCAGCAACCCAAAATCCCAACTGTTGCTGGCAAAATAGAGGATGTTGCTGAGGGTCAGAGCCCTGCACCAAACCATGTTTATTTAGTTTTTTGACTCTTAAAGGAGGTATCAACAGGGTCCTGACTCTTTTGGCATCCTTTCTGGCCTAATAAAGTACCTGTGGTTAATTTCCCTAAGAACCCACTGTGAGAGTATCCATTACACTTACTGGGAGATCACTGGGCACACTCCCAAAGCTGCTGGCAAGGTGGTGCACAGCAGGACCATAGGATTTTACCTATTTTAAAACACATTGTGATGCTGAAGCTATCAAGCCATACAACAATACACAACCTCTTAATAGGGCTTAATAAAGAACTTTTAACTAAATCTCGTCTCATGGAGACACTAGTGGGTTTGATGACAATTTCCTCTGGAAGCATATGAATTCATCTGGAAGGACATTTGCCCAGGACTTGTAAACCACAGATTTAAAGTTCACAATTTTCCCAGCTTTTTTGCTATAACAAAACTCAAACTGCTCTGAAGTGACCTGGGGAAGAGTCTCTTGCATCCCTTGGCAGTGCATTATCACTGAACATAGACACTTTCTTCACAGTTAAGGGTTTTTTTCAACAAAAAGCAAATATTTCCCTAATAATAATTCTCCAAAATAATATTGCATTTTTCTGAAGTATTGTTTTCATTTCATTATGAAATCAAATGACTGTTTTGCTCTTTTCATGACACTAATTCCCATGTCCTCCTAACCACCTTTTCCTCATCTTTACTACAAGGCAGACCTCAAGATATTAAGTGTCCTTAGTGAAGTCTTACATATCACATTAGTAGGAAAAGAAACAACAGTGACAGGCCCACTGAGGTACTGACAAACATAATTCAGCCATGCATTAACAAAAAAATTAGATGGCAAAACATAATTTTAAATTATACACACTAATTTTCTATATTTATGATTATAGGTTACTAATTCTATGAAGATAAAACCTTCATTGGTACATACTTCTTACCTAATACAAATAAGAAACAATAATAAGAAATTCAAATATTAACATCTTAAGGGACTTATCTTTTCACCTTACTGGTTTCTTTGTTATGGTAATTTACTCATATCATTCTTTTTCTTTTAATTACTAATTCTGAAGGCTCTCAGCTGCAAAATATCTGCATTCTAAAGCATCGCTGAACAGGTTTCCCTTAACTAGTCCCAGTCACACATTCTTGATGTCAGCATTTATTCTTACTTAGGAAAGACTGCCACCTCCATAAAAATAAAATATAAAGATGTATGCTATTTAAACTGTTTTAATGCTGTAATCAGGACTATTAAGACTGTTTTCAACTAGATCATATTTTTTAACTCTCCTTTAATTTATTTCTATTTCCCAGCTTCTCATTTAGTCATGTTACCTGCTGCTTTGATGGTCCTTACAGCTACCTTGGAAAAAAGGAGAAAAAAACTGACATAGATTTTGCCTGTGAATGAAACAGTGTCCACAGTACCTGGGATACAGGCCAACACCAACATCCTGCATCTCTCCATTACTGATGGTGAAACAGTTACAGGTCACCTGTAAAAACAAAGGAAAAAAATCCAGGATTACCAGAATCATTTGGAAACCCCACACTCAAGTGAAAAAAAACTTCCAAAATAAAATGAAGGGGCAAATGGTAATTAGATGGGAAACATTCAAGCCCAACACTGGTGCTCTTTCATTTTACAGCAATCACATCTGGGACACACTCTCCTGTAAAACTGCTGTCAATTAAAAGCAGAAATATTAGTATCCTGAAAAAAATGCGGGGTTAAGCACATGCAGGGGCCCTATTTTCCTGTCCAGAGAAAAAAAGAAAGCCACCCTACACAGAGCCTGAGAAGCTCAGCCCAGAAACAACCTAACAGATGATAGGGACTACTGATGAAAAGAGTGGCTGTTTCCATGCAGGGACTCTGCTGATGCCGGGCTGTCACAGCACCTTTTAATCAGTAGCAGTGGAATCCAAGCAATATATATGGGAGAGTTTTGAAGTAAAATAGCAACCTTGGTTGTGGCAACCTGATATGGGCACAAATAAAAGCAAAGACTCTGCAATAATGTATCTTTCAGATTATGAGTGTTTTGGTTTGCATGTAGAAGATCTGACAACAAAGAACATTCAAATTGCCATTCAAGAGAAATACAACCTTTTCTTTAATTTCAAATATTCAGATTGTAAATATATTCTTCCTTCATACAATCATACAAAATTAAAGTGGTTTTAGAAAAGAATGGGGAAGAATGGAAAATTCCTGTAAGCAGATATTGTCCTACCCCAAATTATCAGACTGAGGTTTTTTGCTGTTCAAGATATATCAGAGCTTAGTAAATGACTAACAAATACAACTTCCACGTGCTTAAACAAAAAAACCCAAAACTCAGTTGTGAATGTATTTTTTAGGTATTTTGTTTTTGGGGAAGAGCTGGTTTTGAATTATTTTTTTACGTTTATTTTTTAGATATGTTGGTCAGTTATCAATGATGTATTCATATCTTATTTAGAAAAATACTGCATGATACTGCATATACAAGGAAAGTCTCAGGTCTCTTCTGCATAGCACTGGATTACTAGTATCATTAATTTTCATTAGAACAGAAAATGAGTTAAGAGGAGGATTTGGCAGACATGGAAATAAGATTTAAAAGTTGCAGTTTTATCCACAGAGTAATTGTCCAGAGCAGTAAATGCACACCAATGTTTTAAAGAGGTATCCTGAACAATTTAATAGTATAACTTATCCTATAAATTGACAAATTATTATTTATGAGAGCATTAACCACAAGGTGAAAATGAAATCCTCGTTCAAAATTTCTCATAAATTCTGACAGCAACATTAATTTAAATAAATGTACACACAGTAGGGCATGTGTTTTTGTAAACCATTAAACAATACTTTGATTAGTCTATTATTTATGTAACCCATTCAAATGTTCCCTATCAATTACCAAAACCATACATCTCAATTATTTCTTTCCTGCTGACATTGGGTATAAAGTGTCAGACAACTTCTGAGCAAAGATTAGTCCATTTCAAGTGGCAATTATCCTGGTTTTAAAAATATTGACTTGATTTTGGTATTTATTGAGAAAATAATGCCTTCCAGGTAAAATAGAAAGAAAGCCAGCTTTTGTAAGCCTTAGCTCTCTCTAACAGATCATAAAATAGCAGAGGTCAAACATTTCTTAGAAACAAATGAACTCCTCTTTCTTCTCTTATTATTACCAGAACATACCAATATTAATAATGTTGAATTTTGATCACTGTAGAGTTAAAGAGACTGTTTCATAATTTTCTGTTAAAGTTATGTATTCTATTATGTGAAAAGCTGTACACACAGAAGTCACAATAGCTTTACTTCTTCCTTTTTGAAACACACATCAGTTTTTTATACCAGGATACATGCAAAGAAAAATTTGAGATGAAGGAATATGCTGAGATTCAGATATGAAGAGCTGTTTTTAATAGTAGTTTGCTGTGAAGCACTTTTTAACCCCTCTTAGATATCTGCACAGTATACAGGTGCATCTCAATATCCAGTGAGGTAGCGAAATGCCATCCAGTTTCTAATTATTTGCAGTTTCAAATATAATACTGGGAATCTGAAATATACGTGGCCAAATCTGAAAAGGTATTTAATACACAAACACAGGCAGACGCCTAACTAGTCCCATGAATTCTGAGCTATATGATTCAGTGCACAATCCTAACAGAGGCATAGGAAGTGTCAGGTGCTTTGAGGTTTTTTTAACCTCCTAGGAGAAAATCTTTCTCTCCTTTTAAACTCAGGAATGGAAAAAACCAACAGTGATACACATATATGTACCACAGATGGTAACCTTAGTCATGGCTGTTTTCTGTGCTCAGCAAGTGGAGAGAGAGGAACTGAGATTAAGGTGGTGAGAGGAAGATCTCACCATTTACAGTGTGAGAAATCCTGATCTAATGACAATTCTTCATAGACAGCTAGCAGCCTACAAGAGACATAAAATATGAAATATTCATAGCATGTCACTATATGGTTGGGTTTTTTGTTCTCTTTTAGATTTTGTCACAAAGTTTCTAAAAAATCTACCAAATCACCTCTACATTTCTATTTACATAAACTTTTAGGATGTTTTAAGTCTGAGTTAAAAGACCTGTTCTATCAAGGGGAGTTATGAGATTTCAAAACAAGAGTTGGTGTTGTAGATCACAACTCTCAAGGAACAAAAGGAAGACAGCATATTTTTAGAGAACACCCAAAGAAAAATCAGCTTTCCTAGCTTCCCAAAATTCACAGCTGTTGCTCAAATAACAGCCAAATCTGCATTATCCAACATTTCTGCAGAAGAGCATGAGTATGCTGCTTGTTCCTGAGGTAACTGTTTACATATCAAAACCTACTGGGACTAGAAGTTAACTAACTCCGTTTCTAGGGGAAAAAAAACCCCAAACACATAAAACAAAGGCAAAACAAACATTTTTCTCATGCATCACAGTATTTCTTTCAAGTTTCATGGTTATCTTTTGCTATCTTTTTTTCTGCCTTAACTGACTGACCTTATTCCTTATACTACAACAAGGTTCTGATGCTATGTGACCACAGATTTTAAAATAAGAAGAATAAACAATTCTTGGCAATTGAGTGCTTCAATAATGGTGTTCTTCCATACAAAGGCATGTCCCTTGTCATCTTAACCCCTGCAGAATCATTTATCTCAGTAATTTAATCTGTGCTTGTCCCTTCTGATTCCTCTAAAAATTCCTCTCTCTCCAGCTACAAAGCACTAAGACAGCATATCCACATACAGAAACAGAGCCCAGTACTTACAGAGTTTGTTATACTCACAAATAAAGAAAATTGCTGCATATTTCAGAACTTCAAAGTGCAAAGACAAATTCCTTGCTATTACTAAAATTTCTGAAAAAACACATGTCCCAGCATGAGAACCAAGGGAAAATTCTCAGGGGGGAGTCACAAACTTTTCAAACCTCCAAAATGCAAAACTTCGAAATATTCTAGAGCTCTCAGGGTTTATCATCATAGCCTGATTGGCCACAGAGCTCTAGTCTATACACTAACAGTTTATAGAATCACTTCATAGCATTTAAGTTGGCTCCATGGCAATAAATCCCGCAAGTTTACTTAAAAGGAGCTGCTATTTGAAACAACCAACAATATTACATAAACTGACTGAATTAAATAAAAGATTTGTTCTTTCGTGCTGCACATCTTTTTGAGAAGTAGCCTGTACCTAGTAAGGTAACACAAGTAGAAGACATAATCTCTCCAAGACTAGTAAACACACAGTGAGTAAACCAACTTTACTGACTGGCCAATACTCTCAGGCATACCTTATCACCAAACAAAAATTATTGCAACCTGTTAAATTTGATTTTCTCTCTGAGTGACTAATGAAAACTCTGTAAATTTACCCTTTAAAGAGGTCACTGTTCTCAAGATGTCTAAAGTTACTGTCTGAGCAATCTCTGTCAGTGCTAGACTCACAGTCTAGTGGACAGTCATGATTTATTTTGGTGTTTGCATTTGACAGAGTATGGAGGCTTCAGTTTTGCAACATAATGAGTTGTATTTGCTCTGAGTTCAGACCTCATTCCTACAGCTTTATACTGAGGATTTGCCTTTGGGTTAAATAAAGCAGAGTTAGGCTTTATGGCAGGAGATTCCAGATTTGGAATTTCAGACACTCAGACAATGAAACACATCAATAAGGGTGTAAGGGAAAGAAAACAAATCATTATTGGCTACCACTTGCTGCACTGATCAAATTACAAACACCAGGGCTAATAATCAATCACTTTGTCTCCACGTGTTCCTGTCACTGCAACAGAGTGAGGCAGCTCTTATAACACATGAGAAACCCTTCCAAGGACTTCCAAAGGGTATATTGCACTGATAGGGTCAATATAATTTTCTGCTCTGATATACAATGACTCCAGCCATCTCTGTAAATGGTGTGTTACAGCTGGTCTATTCTAATCCCCCACCAGGAAGAAAGCCATAACGAACCCTTTCCCCCCCTAATTTATTAACCCAAAGTAACATAAATTAAAAATATATATAAATAAAAGTCCTTTCATGGATTATTAAGTTTCTAATTCACACCAAAGCTGCCTGGGTACCGGTGGTCATGGCCAAATATTTAACAAAAGATACCACAATGAGTTCTCATGTTAATAGGCTTCTCAAGAGACTCAAACATGTTTCCAGGAGGAAGGGGTGAGCAGTAAATGCTATGTGAGGGGCACATTACTTCAAATGACCAAGGCATACCCCAGAGACCTTCCAGAACCACCACATCCCACTACAGCTCTGCACTGATAACCCTTTCCCACTCGAGGATGAACAGATAACAGGCACAGATGCTTGACAGATCTCAAATCCACTAATGACTTAATTTGGCACACAGAACACTGCAGCAACAGTGCTAAACTGCAATGCACAGTATGCCACAGCAGTGACAGACCTGTTAAGTCCCTATTTTGAGTGTACTTCACTCAACTGCTTGTGCCCACAGCCCAGGACACCGAGGCTTTCCATTCAGACAGAGCTTCTTCCTCTGAAATCTCAGCTCTGTCCATGGTGGGAAGGCACCTGCTACCTGAACACTGCACTGAAAGGAGCTCTGTAACGAGGCACATTTGAAAACTAGACCTTTGTGCCTTATATATATATATGCCTACATGTTTTCACTATATCAGGAACTTAGAATCCAATTCTACATTGCATTCAACTCAGGACTTACTTACCAGCTTCCATGGGAGCCACAGAAACAAAATGAGATGAAAGAAATATCAGAAAGAAGAAAATAGGTGAAAGGGGAAAAAGAAGATTCTTCAGTGTTTTGACAGAATCACAGAATAAGCTGAGCTGGAAGCGACCCACCAGGATCATTGACTCCAACTCCTGGCCCTGCACAGGACCATCCCCAAGAGTCACACCATGGGCCCAAGAGTACAATCCAAATTCTTCCAGACAGAAATCAAAACATATCAAAAGAATTTAGGGAAAGTTTTCTTATTTAGATTTACAGACTAAGTAAAGGACACAAGTAGTTAACGTATTATGATATTTGCTCAGAAGCAAAGTATGCTGCAAACCCATGAAATTTGAAGAATTTGTTTCACACCTTGACTGAATTCACAAGTATTTAATTTTACTTCAAAGACTTCCTATTAATCTCTTGTACCAAAGCATCAACATTTTGGCTGAATGAAAGACTACTTCAGAGCTAGTTGCAACAAAGATGTATTTCCAACTGCTTTCTTAGTTCTTCATCTTAAACCTTTGGACATCTTTCTTCCATCAACTAACAATATTTCAGTCCTTTTTTGGTATCTTAGCACATGAAGTTTTCTGATGAGTGTGCAGAACACAGGTATCCCTTGCAGATAGGCTGTCACCACCTACAAGACAGGAGACCAGAAATTTGGCCTGACATTAACAGATAATTTAGTGCAAGTATGCTTCAGGCATCTCTTTATAGTACTCAGCTAAGTGGTGCAATTTTGATTGAAATGGAATGAAAATAGGTCATGGCAAATTACCTCCTCTCTCCTTAATCCTACACATACTTCTCCAATCTTTCAAAAAAAAAAAAAAAAATTTAGCTACGCAGCTAAATATATTTGGTTACTAAGAATTTCAAAGCCATCATTATATTACTAGGACAAATGTTAGGTTTGCTATGAGCACCTTTGTTTTTTTTTTAAATGCATGTGCAACATATAGTTGCGAACCTGGACTTGAAAAGGTAAAGCTTGAAACACACAAAATTATTGCACTTTTAGTGCAAAACAAAATATCTTTAAGTTTTGTAGGACCCACATTAAAAGTTTTGTGCAACCTGTCTTAGCCTTTTCACAAGTTTTCCTCTGACAACAGTCAGCAAGACTCACGTTCCCCTTGGTGAAATTTTAGCTTTCACCCAGCTCTGTAAATGTTATTATTATTCCTGCTTTTTGGAACAGAACTGAAATGCATCTATTTCTGGGGCAGAACTGGAGAGTGGGAGCTGCAGTCACTAGTGGATCATATTACAGTATGCTTGCAGCATTTGGCATTATTCATTGCAGTGGAGTAAGAGCATGACATCCTTCTCTTCATCCTCATTTTCCTACTGGTAACTCCACTCCTGTGAAATGCGGCAGTTATTAACTTGATTTCAACAGCCACTGCGTGCCCATTTATTGAAAACACACTTCTTGTTTACGAATGGGATCAAACTTCATGGCATCCAGGATTCATTAACTGACTCTGTGTTTGTCTTGCCTAGTTTGTTACAGATAGATATTTATATGCTTTGTAAGGGTATATTAAAAAAAAAAAAAAAAAGTTGGACTTAACATGGATAATTAGGGTGAGATGGATGGATTCTATGGATGCTAGAATGAAAATTACATAGGCAAAAGCAAAACAGTAATGAATTACTCTTAGACAACCTCAACTAATAATATGGGTGGAATAAAGTACTATGTGCCACCTCTTTCCATTACCCAGATGATTTCCTCAAACCAAACTGCTAGGCAGTTCAAGATAGGTGAGAGGAATTCTAACCTAAATATTTCAGTGTTTGATGACTTTTTATCACAGAGGAATTATACTTGTTATGCCTTTTGGAGGTGCTTGCTGAGCTAGACCTTCAGGTATGTTTACGTCTTGAAGTTCATCAACCATAAGTCTTTGGACTTGGTCTGTTGGGCTTAGTGGAATTTTTGCCTCTCCTCCTCTCCTCTCCTCTCCCTCTCCCTCTCCCTCTCCTCTCCTTTCCTCTCCAACTACAGCACAACAATATCTTTTGTACCAAGGGAAGAGGATAGGAAATGAGGGGGACTATAAAAATCTGGAGGAAACTCTTTTCATGCCATTGCTTTAAAATTGTTTCCACTGGGAAATTTCTGAAAGCACAAAAGCTGAGAATGTTTGAAGGAAATTTCAAGAACAGTAAAAAAAAAAACCAGAAACACCTATTCCAAAATGTAATGGCCTGAAATGAGTACTTTTAAATCTTAAAAACTTAGGCAAATGTAAATAAATTTCTTGATTTTAAAACTTCTTCTGAAACCGGGAACAAAAACCATTTGACTTGTGTTGCAGGAGGTTAATGTTGATTGTAAGCTTTATTTTTGATTGGTTTATTGTAATAGTTTGTTCCCAGTTCTCCCCTAAGTTACGTAATATTTAGTATCTCCCTACATTGATTGATGGTTTTCCCCTCCCTAGTCTTGCTCACCTTTCCCTCTCTCTCCCTTGTCAATCCCCATGATCCCTACCCTTTTCTCTAGAAAATTCCACTGTAATCAATACCCAATTGGTCTGTTTATAAAAGTTCTGCCCCTGTTAGCTAAAGATTGGATGATATGTTTGTCAGTGAAACTGTAACCCCTCCTATTGTTGTACCCTATTGGCTCTATCCCTAGACTCCACCCACTCCCTAAACCCCTTATCTGTTCCTGCATCCACCTTTCGGGGTCTTTTGGACCTAGACCTCCCATCAGTAAATAAATCTTTACTGGTATATGGTCTGTCTGAGAGTCCACCTCCTTTTTGCTTGAGCGATTTATTCACAGCTTGCCATACGTGGCCGCTGCTGTCTTGCCATAGGCCAACAGGATTCTCATACCGAGACTTCTCCTTCTTGGCGTGGCGCTTTGTGGCAGCCGGGCTCACAAGGCCGTCGCGTCAGACTTGATTAATTTAGAAACGTGGAAACCATTTTTTTAGGAAAAAAGCCACTTTTTTTCAAATATTTTTTTATATGCCCGATATGGTTTTTGAACCAGCATTAGTCTCACTTTGCTACTTGACTTACAACCCAAAACAGAGATGACTGGGGAGTTTTAGAATTGAATCTAAGACTTCTTTTTTTCCTTAGTATGGTGAAAAGAAATACACAGAAACCCCATATGGAAGGATATGACACTGACCACTTGCCTGTGTTCAGTATCACTGAGAAGGCAGCCTAACCCAAACCTGCTTTGTTTTGTGTTAACCAAACAAAATTTCAGGCTCTTATAATGTTTGCAGATTGAGGCCGAAAAGAAAACTGATACTGCTGCCAGTTCCTTCCATTTTTCTTATGCTTTTTCTCTATAGATAAACTACTATTGTTTTTCTTTTGACATACAGTTTTATCAAAAGGAATAGGTATTGTTCTTTTTATCATATCAAAAAAGAAAAAAAATATATAGAGAGGTTTTAAGTTACTTACATTTGTTTATTTTCCAACCTATTCCAATAATTTAAACTGGGTGACATTACTAGTTCTAAAAGTCAGTGCATCAGACATGTCCTTTTGTAAAGTCATCACCTTTAGTGATATAACCCCCTTTCTTCCCATTAAAGACATTTGGAAATCAGTAAGACAATAGGAATCACGCACTGTGTTCTTCCAGATAGTTGGCAGTCAAGTATCTTCTGAGAGCAGGTAATTTAAATTATGTGTAAAAGCATGATTTGACAAATATATGTTCACAACATGTCAATGTGGAATATCTTAAATAAAACACTCTCCTTTAAAAGTTTTTAAACACTTGGTTAGCGTGTGCCTGCAGAATGCTTTTTTGCTCACTCTTAGACCTTCCTTACACAGGCAGTGTATGAACAGTGCTGTCAGAAACAATGACTGATGCTACTGTGCCATAGCAGGTGATGTGTCTGAGGCAGGCTAGACCTGCCCAGGGACAGCAAAAAGGAGGGGAATATCACCTGCTATTCATTCAATATATCAAGTCCAGGTGGCAATTAGAAGTTTAACAGGAAAAAACGAAACTGTGAAAAAAAAAGCTCACTCTGTATTCAATTCTGAAACACTGAAATACCCAGCTGATTGCCTTAATGAGAGGTCTTTTGGGGGAAAAGGCCAGTGGCCTGCTGAAGGCACTGAAGAGATTGTTAAATCCAGACCACAGTTGAAGACCTCTTCCTGGCTGAAAGGGAAAACTGGCACTGTCACAGAAGGGTGATATGATAAGCCAGAATACAGAAGTTGAACTCAATGGTATTTAATTAAAGATGTCATGTGATGCATAGAACAAATTAAAGCTAAAGCAGTAAATTTAAGGCCTGTATAACTGAAGCACTCAGTATTCAATGAGTTCTTGGATTTCTACTGAATGTGTGTGTTCTTAATATCTCTGATCAACTCCCCAAGGATTTCAAGCCAGCATTTCTTTTATATCTATTTTGGGGCAATTTTTTCAAACAATGCTATGATCAGGAAACAATTGAAATAATCCAGTTTTTGGAATTTCATAACACTGGTCACGTCTCAACACAGCACATGTCCAGTTATAGTGAAGGGCAGCTTTTGTGCTGATGCTGATCATTTTCTCATTCCCCCAGTGCTAGTCCAACATTCTTGGACAATCCTATTTGATGACAAACCATAGACAGTCAAAGACAATTTGCTAGCACTTTATGACATGAGTTAAATAAAAAAACCCCAATCCTGCTCTGTGGTCCTGGTGTCCTTTGGACCACAGGGTGTATGTGGCATCCAGGACCTAAATCAGAACATTGAAGAGCTGCATCCCTCAGGGTGAGGGATTTTGCTTTAAAGGCTCTGGATGCTACAAACTTCTCCAATCAGAAATGACTGATTGGTTGGTACCAAGTTACTGGAAGCCCCTTTCACATTTTGCTTGGATTCCTTTTTACCTATGAAGGTGTTAGTAGAAAACAACTGCTCTTTATGCCAAGAGAAGGAACCATGTACATATATAGGGTGGTTTTATGGGAACGAGGCTTTCAGAACCCACAATGCCTGTACTCCATAAACCAATATCCAGAAACACCATCCCCTTCATCAGGATTCATTAGCAGAAGGCTACTACTTCAACAAAACAGAAAATTCCCAGCATATTGTTCTACCTACAACTGACTAGAATACATTTGCCTTTGAAATAGTATTTTTCTTTATTGTACCAGATTAGACATAGCCATTATACAGATTTCCTGTGTTGTTACTATACACTACTACTATTTGGGAAAAAATCGTGCAATACTTAAGAAGCAGCGTTAAGCAACGCCTCTCCATTTGAGTAAGAGCCACAGAGAAAATGTAACAATTTGCTCCAAATTAAGCTCAAACAGAGAATTCTGAGTCAAGGAACACCTAACAATGAGTTGACAAAAGCACTGTAAAACTAAACATAGAGCACTGTAAACTAGATATAGAGTAGCACAGCTAGAATCATAGCTTGCAGAAAAAGTCACGAAAAAGCTGAACTCCTATGTATGCTTCCTACTTAATGAACTCTCTTAGGGTATATAGACTGTAAATTGGTGAGAAAATGGTCAAATAATTGCATTATTTGATCTTTCTTGTAAAGGGGGGGAAAAAAAGTATTTAATTTTAAGAAGTCTCTACCAGATATCTTGGAAATAAAGGAAGGTTATACAAGCACTACATTGACCTCACAGTTCAAATGCTTGTGGGTAGCTAACTAAAGTTCACAGACCTGTATGTAATTGCTGTCTACAGGAAATACTTGTGCTAGCAAAAGAATTTTCTCCCCGCTCCTTCACCTTTGCCCTTCCACAAACTCAGCAGCAGAAAGACCTCCTAAGAGCATTTCTGTGATGAACAAGGCTTTCCCCACCTCTACAAGATGAACTAAATCTAATGGTCAGGAACAGAATCTGCCAAATTCTCAGAAACCTGCTTTTAGCAACTATTAATTGATCAAGAATATACAAATAAGCTTGAAACAAAAGAATCCACTCCCTGTTCATTTATTGTTGTCTAAACTTCACGGTTTGTTTTGTTTTGTTTGGGTTTTTTTGAAGCTTGCAACATGCATAAGAGCACAAAATTTGCACTTATTTTAATGTAAATTGGCAGTGACTTCAGCAGCACCAGATGAGATACACAAAACAACAATCAGGAAGGAAGAAAATTTCTCTGAGCACTGAAATTGGATGATCTAATTCCACGTGGTTAAAATTCTGTACCTTTTAGATGAAACAAATCCCTGACATTAAAAGTCTGCAAACTTTGATTTGCTTTATTCCTAAGCTCTTCACTACAAATGTCTCATGTTAACATTAAATAACAAAATTAAAATCAAATTCTTTTTTTGTTTGTATTAAACCAAGACAGTAAATGTGATATCATTAGACAGCCTGAATAGGGAAACTTGGAAGTTGAACAAACATTTGAAAAATTAATATGTTATTTTTCTTTCAATTTTTTCCCCTAGCTTGGGATACCTTGAAAGGCACAGAAACTTTGCATTTATCAAAAAAGCTTGTGTTTTCCCAGAACTCAAATGATATATTGCGATTTACAAATTGCCATTTACTGCCATAACAATACATTTTTCCATGGGAAAGTGACACTTTTGCCTATGAACAAGTATCAAAGTTTCCTAACAGGAAAATTTGTATCACCTCACTTATATATGCAAGACCAGGCAGGTAATTACCAGAGTGCTTTCATTCAATTTTATGTTACAATTTTTAAGTTAAGGCAATAGTCCTCATAGCCTAGATTCAGAATATCAGAAACCTTAACAACATGACCTCTGTATTTCAAAGTCTCAACATACACTCCATTCACTGAGAAAATTACAATGGTCTTGTGTTATACATTGCAAGGGAGAAAGATGGCTGAGAGGGTTGTGATGGATTTACAAAACTAACAAATTATTTACAAAATAACCCTTTGAATCACAACACCCTCCTAGGGTTTCATTCTATTTTTTTCTGATATGCAGGTTCACTCTCAGCAAATCCTTATCTACAGTTTTCATAGTCCTTCCTTTGAGCTTCTTTCTCCATTTTGTGCAAACCTGATCTTTACATGTAAAAAGACAAAAAACCAGTGACTTCAGCAAGCAACAAGGAGAAACTGGCATTTCTATTACCCCTGACAAAATTCAGGGTGACAGCAAAGAACATAATCATTTTTGGTCACAACAATACTCATAGATCCTAGCAAATTCCTTACCCCACATCCAAACGAAAACTCCAAATTTACACCACAAAGCTCTCTTGTAATCATCACAGAAGTAAAGAAAGTGCAAAATTGGATCAGAAATATCAGAACCACAGAAATAAGAACCACAAGGCACAAGGTTATTCAAATATACTGTTGCATTTCTCCTACAGTTTATGATAATGACTCCCCTCCTTATGTTCATACTGTTTTTTACACAATCACTATGCCAAAAACCTACAGGCCAAAATATATTGTTCTATTATGAATTAAGACCTTTAAAACTGAGTATTCAGCTATGATTATTTAAGAATAGACTATCTTTTCATTTATGACTTGTCTCTCATCTGACTTGGCTGCATATGAAAATTTTGCCTTTAAATTGTTATACTTTCATGAATAGAATGAGGTAAAACTACAAAGTAATTCTGAAACCCAAGACATTTTGCCCTAAGGAATCTTTCATGATACAATAAGAATTTAAAACAAAAATTACAAAATCAAACAAGGTAAGTTTTCATTGTTGGTTTTGTTATGAGAGCCATATGAGAACAAAAAAAGTACATTCATTCCTTTTTCCACCAATGTGGAAATAATTCTCTTGTTTACATGTTATGACAGAAAAGAGTAATTCATTCCATTGATTCCTGCTTAAGTTACAGTTAAAATGTATTTTTAAAGTATTTTACATGCTTTGCTATTTTTGGCCATTCATCCAAAATATAAATCAGCTGTGTGAAATTGTAAAATTGTAACCTTTATGTCTTACAACAAGAATCTAAAATATCAAGTTTTCAAATACCAAATACTTACCTGGTTTTAGTTTGGTTTTGGTTTTTTATGGTTTTTGTTGGTTTTTTGTGGGTTTGTTTGTTTGTTTTTAATCCTAATGAAAATGCAAAATATTTTGAAAGTTTGAATCATGATCTAGCCTTTCTAGCCAGTCTTTCCAGACTGAGTCCAACATTTTTTCTATGGACAGTCAGTAATATCACCTCCTTGGTGAAGCTGAAACAGGTGCCCCTTTTAATTGGCAAAGCTCTGACATGAATGAAGTACTTAAGCTTCACTGTTATTACTTTTTTGACATTTTACACTCACTGAGATAGCACCACGTCAAAGAATCTTTTGAGCTATTACTACTTGATGGATCATCTAAATCTGCTGTTCAGATTGTGTAAGATATTGAAACCATATATGTGAAAATTATCCCTTAGGATGAAATTGAGACTTCTAAATCTGCTTCTCCAAACTACATCTCCAAATTCTGAGTTACATATCCATGATTTTTAAAAGAGAAGATAAGAAGCAGGAGGAGAAAAAGTAGCAAACACTATAAAATGACTGAATTAATAAAGAGAAATAAAATAGAGCTCAAAACTACATGAGATGATGTATACAAAAACAAGATCAAACAGTTAACTTGTTTCTTAATTAGCACTTATTACCAGTTTGTGGATAGAGTGTGAAGGAGAGAATCTGGCAAAATACCAGTCAAGGCTAATAGTGCTTAATTTCCTCCATCAGCAGCTCAAATGTGTTACAATATGCGAACTGCAAAAGTATATAGGTATTCTTTTTAAAATTATTGCACAACTTAATTCCCTCAGTAGCTCTAAGCAGCAATCCAGCTCAGACACAGTACTTACCTGTAAGTTCCTACTGGTGTGAACTCAAAGGTGCCAGTGTGGCAGTCGATAGCCAGCAGTTGTTTTTACCTCTGCATGTAAATGCAGGACTGAACTCAACGCTGTGACGCTGAAGCTTCACTTGCCCATGAATCTCAAGATCCCTGGTTCCAAGCCACACTCACCAATTCACAAAATCTGTCTCTTATTAACTAAGGAGTTAATATCAGTGGGAGAACTGCAGCTGTGTAAATCATATACGTTGTGTTGGAAAGGGGGCTGCAGAAATACTGGAGTCCATCCACCGACACCTTTGCACCTGGTCAGCATCTATCACATGGATATTGCACTGTCAATTCTCTTATCATAGGAATGACTGCACAAACGAGTACTGACACCTTGACGACATAATTATTCTCTTCTGCTGCCTTACAAGTAAAAAGGTTCAGATTGTCCCCTAACTTTGTACAAACTACTCAGTCATTTGATGATGGAGAAATAAACATCCCTGTTTGCTCTTGTTTTAGAAAGAGACCCTGCTCATGCAAGCACTTACAGAGAAGTATTGTTTTCAGCTGAGCTTTCTCAATAACCTCAAAAGGGTGGCTCACAGGTTACTGCTGCCAGTTCCTACCCACCTCAGTAAGTCACCCTGCAACACAAGCCCCATGAAAGGCTCTCCCATTCACTTGAATATTGCCATTCCAGCTATAACTAGTTGTGTTATATGGCTTATTGTGTCTTAAGTCGTTTCAGTGGGCCCACTGTAAGAAAGGAAATGTTAACCTTAAACTTATTTTTTATTGAATACACATATGATTTTCATGCAGAATCTGGCCATTGGGAGGATTTCCAAGGTGGAAGAGCCAGCACCAATCCCAGGATCTGTGCACGAGATAGGAAGAAGACATTTGCAACTGTGCAGGGTGGTTTTTACATGCTGATTATTAATAAATATGTCACTGAGTAGTGCTTGACAATACTTAACAAAATGATTGCAGAAGTCTTTTACCAGCGGAAGGAAACATGTTAAAGTGAGAAATCAAGTGAAGAACACTTGGTCTTGATAACTAAAAGATGATCTGTTCCACAATACTTCCCTGAGACTGAATAACAACAGCAAAGGTCAGGAAAGCTGATCAGGCTTTAGGAGAGCTGCATCACTACCAGTATGTGGGAAGATAGAAGCAGGAGATGTTTTAGTCAAAACAAAAAATAATGACTGAACTTCTACATAAAAGCCATTATTTAAAAAGCTTTATTTATACAAATCTGACACATCTATTCCAAGACATATAAAATGAAAATTGGAAAATAAAGCTCACTGATATTTACTTATTCAGACTTCTCTCTGGAGATCTGTGTGCATGACTATGAACATACTCTCATGCCACTTCATGTGTTTGTCTAAAAAAAGATGTTATTTAACAATATGGTCTTTGGCAGAAGTTAGCTGTAAAGCCACACATTTTGCAAACCAAGTATCCATAGTAACTAACTGCACAATAACTGAGCTTAGATATTATCAATTTTAAAATCATTCACAAATAAAAATGCTACATATTTAAATCAATAAACATCTGAGCCTGTTCATTCCCTTCATTTCAACAAGCAAATAATTTTCAAGAAATTATTTACCCTCCAAAAGCAGCTTTTTCTTTACTCTTGGAATCCCTGATAGTAGATTATAAATCTGTCAAAATCCATTTAAAATCAGCTCAAGCCTTTCATTCTTGTTGTTGCTATTTTTGAACTCCATGGGCCAACCATGAACTATGTAGTAAAAATTCACACTTGAATACTAAAATTGTGACAGTTGCTAAGTCTCCAGACATGTATGCTGACTTAAAAATTTATGCTTTTAGCTTATTGTAGTTAATTACATTACATTGCAACGTAGATGCTAAATGTAAATCACAATCCCAAAGACAAAAGGGAAGAAGTCCTGCCCTAATGCAGTAGCAATTAATGGAACAGTGAACCTCGGAAAATATTGATTCTTTATTTTTACCCCACACAAAAATTGTCTCCCAAACCATGATAATTATTATTTTGGGAATAAAATTTTCTTTTCTTCTTAGAATAACTATTTTTATTATTTTTCTTGCCTCAAATTCAGGAAGCAAAACAATGGAAAATCTCATCAGTAGGGAGAAAAGAAAAAAGTAATGCAATTCAGTTTTGTGACTACAGGTTGAAACTAGAGTTCAGAAGGCCTGAAATACAATTTTTTGTCTATATATGTGTAGCTTTATATTTCTATTTGCTCAAGGACATCAAGCAGTGTGGACATTAATTAGTTAAGTGTTACAATGCCCCTGTGAAGAATGGAAATGCAGAACTGAGTCATAAAGATGTTGAATGTAACACCAAGGACACAAAGCACCTCAGCAGCAGTTTGGCATACAAAGGAATTTTGTTTAAGTCTTTCACTGTATCCAAAAGGTTTACAGTTAGAAAGAAAAAAACCCTTAATGTTATTTGGAAAATAACGGAAGCATAAAATCCACAACTGAAATAGGATTCCTGGCTTTACACTTCCCTGTGGCACAAGTTGATGGTGCAGTGCTGTAGTACAGCTGCAGGCACAGCGTTCTTCATGTTATGCCAGTTAGGGGGCCATGTATTATTTCATGTCTTCTGTCTTGGCTGCATGATGCTGTGAAATCAGACGGCAGCTCCAATGCACTTCTCTGGTACATTTGCAGCCTGCATTTGCCTTTCTCCATTTACGCAGATTACTGCGTGACCATTAGATACAATTATACAGCAAACTCATCAAACAGAAAACACAAAAGGGGCCAACACAAAGAGGAGGGAAAGAAACCTCCTCAGCAGCCAAAACCTATAAAGCTGCAGAGTGATTTTAAAACCTCAACCACAAGCCAGGAAGGGAGAGTCCCCTGAAGTACTGGGGACAAGAGCAACCAAAGAGCACTAGACAATGAGCTACTGGACAGGGTCCAGAGAAGGGCCACGAAGATAATGAGGGTACGGAGCAACTGCAGGAGCTGGGCCTGTTCAGTCTAGAGAAGAAAAGTTTGAAAGGGGATCTCATTAATGCATATAAATATCTCAAGGGTGGATGCCAAGTAGAGAGTGCCAGACTCTGTCTTCAGTAGTGCCCAGTGAGAGGATGAGGAGCAATGTTAACTAAAACACAAGTTTGAGTTCACCTCAAAATGAGGAAGGACTTTACAGTGTGGCAGAGCACTAGAACAAGCTGTTCAGGGAGGCCCTGGAATCTCCCTCTCTGGAGACATTCAAAACCCACCCAGATGTGTTCCTGCACAACCTGCTCTAGGTGACCCTGCCTTGGATGATCTCCAGAGTGGGGTCTCCCCGGGAAAGGCCCTTGCCAGGACAGTCACCAGGAAGCCCTGAGGCTGTCAGAGAACAAATGTGATAGAGCTTCTTGTCAGGGCCTGGCAGCCATCAGCAGGCTCTGCCCCATCCCTGCCCTGAGCCCCCCGCGCTGCTTGTGCACAGTTTACATGAGTTGCTTTCTTCAGTGAGCCAGGTCATGGCAAAATACTGCTGTGAAAAAGATTACAGTACTTAAGACATAATCACAACGGAAACATAATTATTCCAGCCTGACAGCAAATACTTTCTGTTCCTCCTCCCCACCCTCCATGACGGATGAAGACTCCAAACACAAAAACAGCAGAAGGCAGCTTCAGTGGAAAACTAGTAAATAAACAGATGCCTTCAAAACAGGTGTGACAAGAAAACCAGATTCTGGAAGAATTTAAATTATTTTCTTTCAATGAAAGAAGAAAATGTGAAAAGATTTAAAAGGCTGTCTTGTCCCTTCCCCTTCTTTCAAGAGGAAATAGCCATCAATAGTCAAACTTCTGCTGTGACATAAGAAAAACAATTTGTCATCAATAGTGTATTTTCCAAAACTATACTCTTGTCTGTATATTGAAAGCATGTGCAATTTCTGGCTCCAATACAAGTTATCTATAATGAATTTTAGGAAAGAAAAAAAAGTGTGTTTTTTTCCTGAGAGAACCAAAACACATATAAATGGCATATATAAATGGATGTAGGAAAATAATGCATGTGGGAAAATAATGTATGTATCTAGAAAAACATTTGCTGCTATTCATTTTCAGTGGACAAATACTATGAACTGTTTTTCTTGGAGTCATTGAAAGTGCACAATGAAATCTGTGCTATTTTCCACTTCAGGAGGAACATGTTGGGATGAATGGCAACCTATTTCCTTCTGTTTTCACAGAAGGCTCCAACTAGAGAGTCGTAATTCAAATCCGCAAGGAACTTTTTAAAAAACTGTGAGAAAAATTTCGGTTTCAGATCATACAATCATTTACTCAAGTTTATATCATATCTCAAATAATTTGAACAAATTTCTGGTTCTCTGAAGCCTTCGTATATGCTTTTACAGGTATGCATACTGCATATAGCCTTCTGTGAATAATGCCTAAAGCACAAGACTTTTTCAGGAAAAAAAAGACAATTCTTGTCATACAAGTCATAGTCTCACTGGAAATACCAGTTTTCCTTTCTAGAATCAGTCCATAGGCCTCAATAACAACACCAAGTAAAAGAAAAATGCAAATTATTGCATGATTCCTGCTGCTTTCAAGAACTCTTCTTCAGTTTTCCTGCAAGACACTTGAAAGCAATTCTGTACCTGCCATGAACATAGGAATGCAAAAACATTTAGATTAGAAGACCAGACACTTTGTTCCCAAGGAAGTAAGATTTTAACCAAAGTATGGTGGCTGGTGTTAGATAGGACAGGGTACCTGAACTATGTTTTACCCAGACAATATCTCTTCTGGAGATTATAATCAAAAGCAGCTGTAGCTCAGCCAAATGAGAGAAGATCCTCCACAGGAACACTAAGGATAATCTGTAAACTAGATTTAACTGATGGTTTGTCAGTAAATGCCATTTGCAAAATCTTGAGTATTTTATAGTAATGCCAGTCTCATAAAATTTATTATTATTTAACTTAAGCAATAACCTTTATGAGATTTGGGGAGTTTTCTGAATTATTTTCCAGGAATTTTCTATTTGTAAGATTTTTTTTGAATGAAGTCTCAGTCTAAATTGGCATGAGTCAGGCACTGGGAGCTCAACCAGCTGCATCACTACAAAGCACACTGAACATCACAAACACAGACATTATTCTAAAATGACAATAAATGTTTCCAATAGTCATACTCAACAGTCTGCATATCATAATATTAAGCTAATTTGATTTCTCAAGTCAATAAACAACTAGAAGTCGCCTGTCCTAATGTGACCATGCTTGAGCCATTAGGATCATCCAACTTCTGAGACCCAATAAGTCCTTTTAATACTGGACCAGTTCCTCAGCTGTGCATATCAGCACAGTTCAAGCAGATTTCACATGGTACTGGTACAATTTATAACAATGAAGGACCCATCCGGCAGTGACAAAAATGTAATATAATTAGGGAGGAAGTTGGTTGCTTTCTTTGTAATGTTAAATATTCTACCTAGGCCAAACTAATTTTCTGAATTCTTTTTGTCTGAGATTCACTCTCATTTCTTTTTAACACAAATCTCTGTTAAGGTTAGAATGAATTAAACATTATCACAAGAAAGAAAATGGCAATAAGTACATTAATTGGTACTGACAGCAGTTTCAGATAGCACTCTTTTTTACTGTAGAGCAGTATATTTGTCAAAATGTGGATTCTCATCTCTGAGAACATGAAAATATAAAACCAACCAACTCTTATGTGGAAACATCAGCAAATTGATCAAATAAAAATGTAGAAGATTTATCACAGAAATCCTTGACCTCCAAGACAGCTTTTCAAGTCAGTTAACTTCCCTTCTTGAAGTAGAACAATTTTCTTATGCTTATCTCAGACTGTGTGGGTGGATGAATGAAATCAAGCGTCTGCGAATCTTTCACAAAGATACGATGTCTCTGTTCTCAGGCTCTAACAGCATCTCTTGGTTTTTTAAGCCAACATGCCTGATGAATGATACGATTTTCACCATCATTCTATATATTCAAAAGAATGTGCATAATTATTTTCTAAAAATACGCCTGATGCAATCTCTGTCTAGGTTTTTAAACTGTCTAGTTGTAGCCCTACTTTGGCAGCACTCATTGTAGGATCTGAACACTTTTGGACTATCAGTCTGCATTTTGTATTCTGGAAGCCTGTCTTGTCCCCAAAGGTCCCCCAACAGCACATATCTGTTTATTGTCTCATTCTGAAAATCTCCTTCTCCTGAAGATAACTCTATGGCTATGAAGAACTTCTCTGACAGCTACGAAAACACTGTGCCTGTGCCAACACTACGTAAGACTAGACTGACTAAAGGAATCCTAAGTGATCATTCTGGCTCATGCCTTGCCTTTCCTTCCAAAATGTGCCAAAATTATATCTATATAGAGACATTTAGTAGGGAATGGCAACACTTACTAGACTTCCAAGAAAAGTCCACGTTAGTTACTGAATACAAAGATGCCAACATCTAGCACTGTTTACTTCAGTAAACATGGCAAACTCAAAGACAATAGAGAGGATACAGAGGCCTCACTGTACCCAAGGACAGAGTGTTCAATTCCTGTGCCAGAGCAACCATTCTGGCTGGTGGGCTGCCATGCACCTGCACTGAAACAGAATCAAAAACCAGCAGCAGCCTCCAGTGACACACACGCATCCCTGAACAAAATTTGTTTTCTGAAACATCAGAGTCAAATGTGTGACCTTGTATTGACTCTGTCAGCTAAATAAGCAACTTGTGAGAAACTCCAGACTTCATAGTGAAAAAAAAATCTAAGTATTTAAAAGAATAGATTTTAAGGTATGGTAGACTTTAAGACAGTCAGGCACTGCATACTGACTTAAATTAGCATTAAATTAACCAGGGTTTACCTGTCATGAAAGAGAGGCTTGCAACAATCAGTTACTGCATCTCAGATCAAGGGCGGTAACTTCTTAAGACATGCTAACTTAATAATTTACAATCATCTTCTCACAATTCTAATTTACATGACATTGCTTTGGCAAATAGATGATGCAGGTTGCAAATGACCTGCAGGGATGTTATTGTATTCGTTAAAATTGTAACAATGCAAATTCGGAGAGTTCCCTGGCTACACACTCAGTCAAAAATCATTATTCTAGTGGTACCAAGTGTAGAATATATAACATGCTAATAGGGTTTTCAGAAACTGTGGCACATCAGTAAAAATATAGCAGTACTGCCTTCCTGGACTTTTTTTTTTTTTTTTTTTTCAATGTCACATAAAGAGATAAAATGGAGGAAGTTATNTTCCAATGTCACATAAAGAGATAAAACGTAGGAAGTATAGGAAGAGAGTGATAAAGACAGTGAGGAGGAAAAAAGGTGCTATTTGCCTGCAACGCCCACTAATTCTTGCACAAAAATAACTGACAACATGAGCGTAAATTTTCCAGCCTTTGACTTGCAACATACTTCCTCTGTGGCTTTGGTCAAACCACTTACCCTCTCTGTGACCCAGAGCTCTGCATTTAATAGAAATTGTTTTATCCAACTCTACAGCTCTGTATCCCAGTTTTCTTTGTTTTCTCCCTGTCTTGTGAGGCTTACAATACCATTTCATAAGAATGTGATGCAACACAACAACAACAAAAAGCTCAGGCCCTTTGTTCTTATTTCCTACAACTTGCCCTAATGTCACACCCTGTTTTTTTCAGTCAATAAGCCCAGAGTCAAGATACAGCCGAACCCCTTGAAATGTAAAATCTGTTCATATGACATAAACCCAAACAAGCTAAACATCAGTGTTTCAAAGATATCTGAACTGTTAACCAGAATTAACTGACTTTGATTAGACTGTCTCATAGATTTGACAGAAAGATGCCAATTTCTCAAACACTGTTACGTAAAAATGTGCTTCTACATGAAAAAGAAATCTAGAAGTCTTTCTTCAACTATTTTGGATAATTCTAGCTTCTATTTTTTTTATTTGCAAAAAACATGACCTTCTGTAATGTTGCTTAACTGTGGTTTCCAATTACTCCAGTGAAGAAAACAGCAAGTTTGTTTAAATGTAGTTTTACAAGGTAGCAGCATCTTGTGTGACAGATAAAATTACTATAGTTATGCATATTGTAAATGAAGTACTTCTCAGTGAAAGATTGTTTTAACTCAATTATACTTTCATCCAAGCGGAAAAGAAAAAGTATAAATAACAAATACTAAGTGCTTAAAAAAGCTCTCAGTGGTTCATGGGAAGAAAAAGTTTTCTCAAAAGAGGCCCTGAATACTTGTATTTTTACTTGCTCAAAACCAACTGAATTGAGGAATTCCCTCACCCTTAATAACATCACAGAAATGTAATCATGAAACATTGTCATCACTGAGCAAACGGATCTAAATTTTTCTTTTTACTGCGGGTGGTAACGAGTGGGTAAAAAGTGATGAATATTCTTTCAAGCAATTGCTTATTCATGATGAGGACATGAATGATCACTTAGGATTCCTTTATTCATGTGTCTCAAATATCCCTCAACAAAGCTATTTCACATATTGAGAAGCAAATTCTCTCTTTAAGGATAATTTTGTCCTTGGTCTTTAAGGCCACCAAAAGAAGTTTGGAAGAGGACAGCAACATCTGCTATGATAGGCAGATTCCCAGTAATGCCATGACTAAGGTCGTTCTGTCTTTAGCATCTGTCCTATAACACTCAAACCCATCATGTGGTGGCATTAGAAAGGCAAACATTATACTTGGTCTCTGCACAGGCTGAAAGGAGTCACCAAAAGACATTAGTTTGCTCATCAGCACGGGATGAGGTAAAACCTATTGGCTGTCTGGCAAACTGTGATGCAGAAAAACAATCCTATTTATCCATTGTCAGTATTAGAAGAGTGGAGAAATAGATTCTCCATGTCCAGCATGTTAGCACAAGTTATATGCCACAAGCACCTGACACAGAGCTCATGACATTCAATGGAAAAACTCTCACTGACTTAAAAGTGTTTTGATCCAGTGTTTTTCTATATAAACCTGACAGCAGATGATTTGCAGAAAATGAAAATATAGAATATGTTTTCACAATATTATTTAGTCAGTCCTTTGCAATAATAACATCTGCCCTATAAAAAAAGGAATTTTTTCCCTTCCATTTCTAAGGAATTTTCCTCCAACTTTTATTTATAATCATTATATTTAAATAGCAACCACTTTTGTAAAAGAAGAGATTATAATCTGTGCAATATTTGCTGTGGTACTAAAGAGCATTTCCACTACTGCTGGCAGAACATTAATATACACACAAAAAAATCACTGGCAGCAAAGAATTCTGGGTTAAAATCATCTTCAGCAGTACTCTAGGGCAGTGTTAAAATTTCCTGCAGAACTAAGCAAAAGAAAGTATTCTGCTGTCCTCATATTCATCACTACCATCCTTATTGCAGACCGTCTTGTGCTAGTCCAGTAAAGCATTTGAAAGCATTCATCCAAAAAAGTAACAGTAGGATAATCACAGGTGTTTCCAAGATAACTGTCAGTGCTTTGATAGGAATGATATAAAGCTATATAGGCACCAATAGTACCTAATTTTTCATAATCAGAAATCGAGACTAGTCACAGCCAATCCCTCTGATCTCTGAGGACCAGCTGGAATGAAAATTTCTATATTTACTATCCAACAGGCCCACCTCTGCCATCACTTCCTACTCACCACAGCATCAGCTACTGAAAACAGCATAACCATACATTAACCATACATCCTGCCTTTGCTCTCCACAAAAGTTTCAAGCTGAGTGCCAGATGGTGCTACCTGTTCAGCACCACAGGAAAACACTAGTTTTAGAAATTTTCTTGACTGATGAAGTTCAAACCTACCTTTGACTAATACTAATACTAATATTAGTGTATTAATTCCAGGTTTTAGAAATCTTTTAATTGACTGGAGATGACAAGATAGTCACCAAGGAAAGATAAGAAAACTCAATCAATAAAGAAGTTTAAAAATTGCAAACTGGAGATGAAATTATGCTCATCTTCTGAATGATGCTGCAAAGTTTACTTAGTCTTTCACTATTTACTTGCCATCTGAATTTTAAGTGATCAACTACTGTGCTAGGACTTCCCAGCCTTATCCCTATACTGGGAATAACCCTTCCAGCTAGTGGACTGTCTTTCACCAGTCACCTCAGCTAGGTGGCTGTGGCACAAAATGCCCTTGTTATTCCTCTTCTTCCTCAGGTCACGCATTTATAACCATTTCCTCTTGTGAAGAACAGATCCTCAAAGACTAAACTGCATTTTTTGGTGGCATGGATACAGTGAAAGATGTAATGTGAGGGACAGGCATTCAGCTCTGGCATCACCTTGACAGGAAATTCTAAGTGCTGCAGGCAGTAAAAATGAAGACTGTACTTATTTATTGAATGATTATTAAATCAGTTGATCTGATAAAAGTACCTGTTCTGGAAAAAAACGATGTCTGTGTTTCATTCAACTCTGTCAGAAGAATAAAGGATGATAACTGGATGACTTACACATGCAAATATGTATCCTAAAGCATGAGGAACTGACATTTAACTGCATAGTACTTTTCCTGGGGTTCTGCTTGCCTGAAATGTTCCCCAGTGACTCAGAGTTTAAGGACACAGAACTGCCAGTTGGCCATATCCTTATTAGAGGAAATCAGATCAGAGGGACCAGGGGCCACAGCACCTGATGCTCCATTAACCCATGCAGTAACCACTGTGCTGTGGGTTCACCCTGGCCAGCAAGGCAGCACCCACCCAGTACTCACTCCCCACCACTGTCCCAGTGTGATGAGGAAGAGAAAAAGCAAGAAAACGTGTATTGAGATAAAGACAATTTAATAACCAACCTCACCCATACTCCACACCAGGAGTTCCTTTTGTTGGTAAAGATGTTATATGGCGTGATATAGCCCTTTGGCTGATTTATGTCAGATGTCCCTGTTGTGTCCCCTCCCCAGTCTACTCACTAGGAGAGGGCAGAATGTGAAAAAGAGATAGCCTTGGGACTGTTCCTGTGCTGTTTAGCAACAGCCAAAACATGGGTGTGTTTCCTACACTATTTTAGTCACAATTCCAAGACAGTGCCATAGGAGCTGCTATGAAGAAAGTGAACTCCACCTTGGCCAAGTACAGTCTGGCACATCTGTAACTGTTCTGCGTGTTGACAAACTAAGAAAAAATCACTGTTCTCTATGCTTCCTTGTGCTCACTGCTCTTCTCTTGCCCAGTTACATATACTCAAAGTAAAATGTATCACAGCTAAATTCTACAAATCTGACATCTCTGTTGCTCTCCCATGTCATTGCTGACTGTTCAGTAAAACAAGGACACAACCATTGTTATTTTACCTTCCCATATAAGATGCAGCTCCCACCTACACTGCTACAGATGATCTTCCACATCTGTGGGAGCTGAGATACACTAACAGTATATGATTGAAATGGTGCTTTTACATTTTTGTACCCCTGCTTCCTATCTTTCCTCCTGGCAGGTTGAAAACACGTCCTCAACTTTTCAAATTCAGAGCAAAACTTCTTTTCAGATTTTTATGTCATTGTTTTCAACCATCAGGAACCATGTGATCATTCCTTATTTCAATTGCCTCATTGACAAATTTCTTTCTCAAAGCTTTCAATGATGATCTAATTATTCTTATCTATTAGAACTTTTAGTCTGTTTATTACAGTTAAACTGAAGGTCTCAAATTAATTTGTTAGGAAATAAGAGGTGAATCTGTCTGACTCTCATTCAATCAGCATGCAAATATGACATTCTGCTGAGCTTCAGGTTTCAGGTCCTTCATTCTGTCCATAAAAGGCCAAAAGCTCATATGATAACACCTTTCAGTTAACATTTCAAGCATGAGAAAGTAGCAAAATTAACAGAAGTCCAGCCAGTGATCTGTGCCAAGCTACAGCACATACAGCATGCTTGAAATCCAACATCTTCCGATTTCTCTGTCTCACATTTAGTTGGCACAGCACAAAGATCTGGGCTGCTCAAGGCACGTGCAGCACAGCAAGAATAACATCTGGGGTTACAGGATATCAGAGTTTAGAGATGGAATTGCAAGTGTTGGTTGAAACAATTAAAATTATTGTGCTAAGAAATTCTAAGCACATAAAGAACAGAAGGTTTAAAGCAATTGGTCGCAATCTATTTTGCCAAAAATCTCAGCCATTGGGGAAAAGACACAGAAGGATCTACTGAGTGAATAATCAGGTTAGCAGAGACAGGTCTGGAAAAGTTTTGAGGAACATGGATAAATTCTCATGTATTTCCACTCTTAAATCCAGAGCATGTACCTTTCCAAAAGATAATGTTTTAATTCAGCCTTAAGTCATTGGCCTTAATGAAACAAATTGAAATGTTGCAGTCTGTGTTTCACAAAAAGAAAGACTGGATTATCACCTCAAGTATTATGATTTTCAGAATGAGAAAAAAATGCCACCTTAACCTCTTTTCCGTCTTTGATTATTACCTCAAAATGAAATCTGTATACTTCAGTTTAAACCTTTCTGTGTGCTTCTTCATGTCACTGTCTAGTACTATTCTAACCACTCCACTGCAATCTCTGCTCATCAGAGATCTGTGCTTTCTAATAAGCACTGCCTGGAAAGTCTGCCTGGGTTAAGCTCTGCTTTACATTAATCAAAGCTCCTTTCTTTGTTTTCTTTACCTTTGTCACATACAATGTCTCAAGTAACCAATATTAAAAAGTGCACATTTGACATAAGAAGATATGTCCTTTACCCTTAGAAAGATAAATATAAGAGAAGAGGTTTGTATGATAAAAGTTTCTTTCATAAGAGTGATTGATGTCAGAGGAAATAACAGGTAAACTTTTGATCTTTTTTTTCAATTATATCAGATGGTCTAACAAAAACCTACCTTAGTCCATAAGCCTCAACTCTTTCTTTGGACATTCGTGGCTACAACACAGTTACTAAACGCAGGATCTCTCATAGTACTTGTCCTAGTTTTGGCCAGGACCTTAATGTAATTCAATACCACCTCACATCATTGCCAGGGCTGGGGAAAAGGACTCTCTCTGGCTTCCAAAAAAGGCATTCCTTCCACTGGAAGAAAGCGGTGGGCAAAATACTCCAGTATTGTTTTATTTCACATGTAAATGGTTTCTTTGTCTTATACCTTTTGTTTTTATTATCGTTGCTGTTACTGTTCATTTTTTTTATTTCATTGCTGTTTCCAGTAAGTTCTTTTTATTTCAACCAGTGATCTTTGCCTTTTGTGCTTTCAGTTGGAGGAGGAGTGAGCAGTGGGGTGGTTTTAGTGGGAGCACTAAATTGGAGAATACCCTTCCTAAGCCATGACAGCACTGTATGGAAGCCACAACCCAACACTGCACTGACAGTTTCATATTCTCCCTCTGATATTGATGTATAAAACTTATACTAAGTTGTAAAAGTAACATGAGCTAAATTCTGTGTGTTCCTTAGGACATAAACCAATCTTTTATTCACTTTACTATGATCTGTGCAATCGTATTATAGAGTGGAAAGGCACTTCACATTTTGAATGTATTTCTGGAAATTTTACATTAAGTAAAGTATTTATCAACTTACATAATCACAGATGAAATTTACTTTCAAAAGAATTCTGCCTTCCTGAGACATAATTTAGCTTTCTGATTTGCTATCTTATCCATAAGGAGTACAGAGACTCTATTAGGACCTCTCCAAAATTTTGATGTATCATTTAAGAATTATAAAACCATCTATAATTTGTACATAATCTTCCATCCAAAAATATTTTAAAATTCACTACACAAGGTATTTCACATTGCTTGACACTGTAACTTGTTAAATGAGAACATTTTTGAGCCAAATTGACTAATGGTGCAGATGCCTGGCCAGATGGACACACTGCTCTCAAGAAAGTGTTACCCTAATTCTTGTTCCTTCCTTCCATGTCTCTGTGTTCTCATCTGCAGCCTTTTACTGGGTTTCATCACAGCTCTTCTCCTCCTCCTCATGAGGAGCAATATGAGCCAAATTATGCCTTTAAGAATCTCTATTCTCACACTCTGCCACTTAGTGTTCTTTACAAAATGATTAAATTCATTTTCTATATATATAGTTAATTTCTATGTCTTTTCATCTGATATATTTGGACTTTCTTTCTTGGAAATACCTACTCAGGTATGGCACAGAAATACAGAAAAAAGGAAAGCCATTTAGGAAGTCACTTTCAAGACTAAGTTACTATTTGCATTACTAATATGTAATACAGAATTCATACTCCAAGCTCCCAGAGAACTAGAATTGATGAGCCTAGTAACATGCATATTTACCATGAGTACTTCCCATGAAGTGTATGATTTGTAGAGCTGGGTAGCAATTGTGGAGATGCTGTAAACAGGAAAAAGCCAGCCAAGCTAGAAGGAATGTGCTAATTAAAGGATACAAGTGAAATGCAACTTAAAAGCAGTCAGATAAGGAGATGGGAAAATCCTGTCCCCAAACAAGAAGGAAGGAAGGAGGAAGAGCGTACCCCTTGCTAGATTTGCATATCATATCCCAGGGCCCAGCCGCAGCTAGCAGGGGAGGGAAGCTGATCCTTCACATCTCTATTTAGTGCAGGTCCCCAGGCACCTTTCCTATTGAAAAAGATCTAGGAAGGAAGTTAAAAAGAAGGACGGCAAAAGGAACAAAAGAGAAGGCGATGGAGCGGAGCTGAGAGCAGAAGCTGCTCCTAGGGAAGGGCAGTTTCTCAGCAGCTCACTCTGCAGATACAATCCAAGGACAGCCAAAGTCATTCCACTCAAAACTAAGACACAGGGACTAAGGAAGAGGGCAAGTTCAGAGGCCGAGTAGTGGCATCACCACACTCCTGATGGGTTACGTATTTAGGCAAGGCAGTGTTTGTAAGTGAAGCTTATGGCTTTCATCGGAACAATTGATTACAGTGTGGAAGGAGAAGAAAAAAACAAGTTTTGGCTATACAAGCCCTTCTTCAAGTTAGGTGCTGAGGTGTGACACTGAGGTGCAGTAAGTAAGGACAGTGAGTAAGGACAGTGCCCTCAGCTCAGGGACTTGAGTGAGATGTCCTGAAAAAGACACAGATTTAAACCACAGGTAAGCAAGAGGGTATGGAAAGAAGACTTTAGCAAAACTTCGTGTGCTTTCCACAAGTAACAGGTTCTGGGAAGATGGCCTTTACCCATTGTAATATCCACAGATGTACAGAATTTGATGGCACAGTCTGAAGTCTCCCAAAGTCCATGGTGAACCTGCTGACTTAGGGGACTTTGTATCAGGTCCTGAAATCAGATGTCATGTGGGAAGCCACAGACAAACCCATGAAGCAAAACAGACTGACATTGCAGTTCATATCTGAAATAACTCCAATGATTTTCCTGGTTTTAAGTTGCAAATGTTCCTTGGTATTCAGCTAGCTGGCTTTTCTCAAACCCTGTCTGCCAATAGCGGAAAGGAACCCTAAGGAGGAAGCACTTAAAATAGTTAATAATCATTATGGGCTGGGTTTAGTTTAACAAGCATTATCCGTGGTCTTGGAATGTTTCTCTGAGGTTTACTGGAAATTTATGAACCATGGGAAAAAAACTACTGATAGTGGAAGGAACAGGCAAAAGCAGAGTGTTTTAAAATTGCAGAACTTTAAGGAGTTGAGTTTGATTTATTTTAAAGATCTAAATCAGAGTTTTATCCTGATTTTGTCCAAACTCTGAAGTATAAACAGAATGACAGAAAAAAATATATAAATAAATAATTCTTTTGACTTCTTTGAGCTCTGTAAAAAACTAAATTCTGAAGGTCTTAAAAGCTAGTTCTTCAGGAAAGGGAGTAAACAAACCACCATTCTCTATTATCCTTTGGTATCTATATTGTTAAATAATCTCCAAATAACATAAAAGAGAAAATGTTTAACTGTTGAAAATCAGAAGAGTTTTTCAAAGTTTCAGTTTAACTAGCTTAAAGCAAAGAATATGTCCCATAAACTAATACCCAGTTCTTATTCCATCTTTTCACATTTTTGCCATTTTCTGTTATCCCAGTGGAAAAACAAGGATACAGGTCCTTATCAGTGCTCCCAAGTGTTAATGAACTCTGAGGGGACCAAACTGTCCTAATTGTCTTTGAGAACTGGAAACCTTCCTTGCAAAGAGGTTCTTTGTCTGCATATCACGTTTATATAGCTTAATGTTACTTTTATCTCTTTATTGCTTTTGTTACATTTTCGTATGGGAAATGTTTTGATTAGATAGATTCATCATTATCTTTCACAATAGCTATCTCTGCATTTACAGCAATAATGCAATTTCCATAATCCCGAATTTGTAGAATTTTCTCATTATTCTATCATAGCACTTATCGTCCTTTAACACACAGCCATCTTAGAAATTATAATGACTGTATTATTGCCATTTAACAGTAAGTTGTAATGTTTGTGGCTAAGATAGAAAACTGGACCAGAATCTAAATTTCAGTAACAGAATGCATCTATGTGGCAACACTAATGACACACTTTAGTGAATCTTTAGTATTCATCTGTACCTG
>WEKY01057793.1:0-14255 GCA_013390045.1 Picathartes gymnocephalus
AATTTGGACAAACACAGAAGCTCTCTCTCAGATCCTTCAGAAGCTGCAGAAGTTAACATGCCATCTGGATGTCCCTGAAGTGTAACAACAGAAACTTAGCGGCTGCTGTTATCAGCCTTCTGCACCACAAAGGCAAAATTCAGATTTTGGACTCTAAAAAAAAAAAAAGTGTTTCTCACTCTTAAGACATTCCAGCCTTAATCAAGGGCAGTCACACAGAGGTACTTGGAGATGCAAAGGTAACCTGCTGGATCAGAAGTTGTGAGTGGGCAGGGGGTGCCAAAGACGATGGGAAGGAAAGCAAAGGAAGGGCTGTGTCAGCAGTGCCCAGAGCTGTGTCCAGGCTCACCAAATGGCTCTGTGCCTGTGCTGATCACACCACTGTGGTCTGCTGCAGATTCACAACTGCATCAGGCTGTAGCAGCTGTAGATCTATACAATCAGAAAGGCTGAGAAAGAGGAGGTGAGTGTGAGCCTGTTCCTCAGAGATTTTGAGGAGAGGGAAAATCGTCTCGATGTTTGAAAAATAAAGCTAAAGATATCACTACCAGAGGCAATAATGTGGCCTCCCTTAACAGGCATTTTTAACCCACAGAACATCTCACCCTCAGATAGACATCTCAAGTAGGTCACTGGCTTGTGCCCTAGAAAGATTTATTCCTTTCCATTGTCTATAGAAGTAACCCAGATGATTAGCTCAAATTTAGATATCTAGAATTAAGTGAGTTAAGATGCTTTATCATAAGAAGATACGATTATTTGCTTTGTTATTTAAACAAGGAATAAAAATGTTATGCTTGTGTTAAGAATCACTTTCTGCTTGGCAAACAATTGTGGTGTTAAAATGCAGAAAGATGGTTTCCTTAGGCACAGGAAGATTGCAGAAACCTCAACACAGCTGTGACTCATTGAAGGGCACCACATCTGAACAAAGTCTTCAGGCACAAGTAATGCTACAAGCAGCATTAGAACTTACTACCCAAATTGTACCAAAAGCTGAAATTTTGGTCACATTGACTCTGTATGACTAAAGTACCTAGGGCCAGAGAAATTATCCTGTGCTAGGGCTGCAACTTCAGACCTCTGATTGCTGTAATTTGCTGCATCCCCTTGTACTCCAGCATGCCTATGCTAAATTACCCTGCAATGAATCTGCCCATTGCCTCAAAACTGGGGTGCTCAGCTAATTATGAGAACACCCTCCTTGCTTTTCATCACAGGTGCAGCTGCAGTGGTCTGAGAGTCTACTACCCCACAGAAATTCCCATGCTGCAACAGACACATTTGGCTGGTCAAATACTCCAGCTGCTCCACTGGCAAATACTCCCTCATTTCTGTAATTATTTCATGCTTTTAAAAAACTTTTATTTGATTGGGTGTTTTGTTTGCAGTATTGTCTAATGGACAGCAGAGGATGCACAAAGAATACGTGGACTGGAGAGTGAGAGGTGTCAAGTGCCCTACAGGGCCCGGCTCCTGTGTAAAGACAGAGTTTCCAACACCTTGCATGCCAGAGGCACAGAGAAATTCTGGTTGCTGCCCCACGGTTCATACACTTCCCAATGGGATGGACAGAAACTAAATAGCAACACCCTTCCATGACTGTCTGAGTCCTTTATATAATTTCATCGGTGTTAACTGTGCTCCTTGTCATCCATACAAACACCTGAATGCAGGCAAAAATCTTAACACAAAAATCTGCCTCATGCAAAAATTAACACACCCTGTTTTCTCTTAATTTTGTGGGTGTTTGAAGTAGGCAGTAAACTAGTCTTATTAGTCAGTCATTGGTTGTCATCTTTCTGGTTATAGACTGAAACACTAAATTCACGGCATTTCACCAGGGATAAAAAAAACCCAAAAAAAACCATAGACGAAATATCAACATTACTTTGTTCAACTCAGTCTGCAGAGCTTGCAAAAAAGCTGTCCAAAGTGATATCTTGTTGAACGCAAAAACAAGAGATCACTAAAACTTATGGGTTAAATAATCAGGCAGGAAAAAACACTTATCTAATTGGAACCTTGGGCACTCCCAGGTATGTCTATGTTTAAAAGGACAATTAATTTGCTTCCTGTGTTTGATAGCAATGAGGAGGCTAGCAAGGATGTCCAAAAGGAAAGTAGTATCATGAATTACTATGGGGAAAGCTGCAGCTTGTTGCTTAGTCAAAATTTGATCATGAATAGCTTATGACTTNAAAAAAAAAAAAAAAAAAAAAACCCCCCCCCCCTGGGTTTTCCAAGGGGGTTTTTTTTTTTTTTTTTTTTTTTTTTTTTTTACTTCGGGTGTTATTTCTACCTTAGCATATGGACGTGAAATCTGGAAATCCATCAGAAGTATAGACAGGTGTCTAAACACCTTCAAAATCAAATTGCTAGAAAAATACTTGATATTACAAGGAATTAATTTATGAAAAATGCCAAGATTCCTCAGACAATCAGTCTTAAAAATTATCAAGTAAGAAAATAGAAGTATCTGGAGTATGAGCTAATAATTAAATCAGAGCATCTGCCATTGCAAGTGTGTTATGAAATGCCATGAAAAGGCACATACAAAGGGTTTTTACTGGCAAAATTGTCAGAACTTCACAGTACAGAGGCTTTGGAAATTGCATCCCATCGCTCAAGTAACTGACTGAATGCACTTTGCAACACGAGTTATGTTTCTTATGGCAGGAGAGATCCAGATTCAAATTGGGAAGTAAAAAACCTCAGAATCTCCTGAACAGGCCAAGCTTGTAAAGACTTACAACATATACACAGAGAGAAAAGTCTTAGAATTTTTTTCTCACCAAGCTTACTGGCAAACTTGAGGATGAAATATGTTCTCAGAAACATTGATCATCTCACAAGTCAGTTGTGAATAGAAAACCAGCAAAACCTGTTATTTGCAATGAATTTTTTAAAATTTATTTCTAATGCCTACATTTTTACAAACTATATTATTTGCCTATTAATTGAATAATGGATATTGTTTTTCTTTTTTTCTTTAATGTTTTGGGAGTTTTTTTTCTTTTAAAGAAAGAGTCAGTAAAATCAAAATTTTATATATAGCAGAGGTAAAAAAAAAAACAACTTATTGTTCTTATCTAGAATGGCAATTAAACTAAAAATCAATTACATTTCTTCTAAATGGATCACAGATGTTAATATTTTTGTTTTGGAACAAATACTTCTATATCATTGGTTGTTCTGAAAATGCTAAAATAATCTAACCTTTCTCTTCTTTCCTAACAAGGAGTATGAACACTTCTCTTTTTTAATTAAATGTTGAAAATACTGAGATTAATACAGGCAGATTTGGCAGCCTTTTAATGTTTACTTGGACTGTGAGGTATGTTTTTATGTATACCACTCTATGTAAATCAATTTGTTTTGTTTTGTTTTGTTTTACTAAGTCTGTTTCATTAGACATGGATCAGACACTGGTAATGTCAGAAGACTTATTCTCTCACCACATAAAGTCGTGTAAATTGAAAATAGTCACTGAAATCAGCAGTCACAGAGATGTAAAGACTGCAAGAGGAGAGTAAGGTCCAGGGTGTTTGAAATATCTGGGGATATTTTACTCATGTGAGTAAAACCACTTCTGTCAGACAACAACTCCAGATCAGCCCTGACAATAAGGCTGGAATTGTATTTTTCTCCTGCAACTTTGTATTGATTTTTCATCGGTAATATGTTTCACCCACATCATTTGTTCCTTTATAAGTGCATTTTGTCCCTGCTAGTAGTCCATGGGTCTTCACTGTAAAATTCAGACCCAGATCCCAATTCAGCTCATGTTCCATTCTGCCCTGAATGAGACTTCTGGCGTGGACCATCATGTAATTTAGAGCAAACCACAGCATGTGGATTTGGACTCAGGTCCAGCCACAGCTCCCATGGAGTCTGGTATTGTTCTGATTCCAGGGTTTTGTTCCAGGCTTCTTGTAATTTGGGCTACTTAATATCTACTAATCCTTTATTTTTATTTTCGTGTGTGTGTGTCTCATTTCAGATTTCAGGAGCATATTTAGGGGGGAAAAAAAAAAANTGGGGGAAAAAAAAAAAAAAAAAAGAAAAGAGCCAAACCCAAAACGAAACAGAGGGAATCTAACAAATCTTTGCATATTTTTTTTCCCAACATCAGCAGATGTAGGGAAATGACAGATTTAAAAAAAAAAAAGTGTGTGGGAAACAGCTGCAGAGGCTGCAGAGTAATGTTTAAACACACAGCACCAAAGGCAGCCAGCGCTGCTGTGAAGAGCGAGTTTCCATCCTCAGGACGGCGAAGCGCTTCCTGAAACCATCCGGGACAAAGGAGCATCCTCGGGATGCTGGCAGCCCCTCGGAGGAGACGCGGGCACACGGGCTGGGAAGGAGAGGCAATTCCGCCACGCCTGCCCGGCGGAGGAGGAGGAGGAGGAGGACGGGAGCCGGTCACAAAGGATTTCCTGCCCACAAGCAGGGCTTTGTGCTCTTTGTGAGGTGCGCTGCTCCCGGGCGGATCCCGCTGGAAGCGGCTCCTCCTCCAGCACCCCGCCATCCAGGGAGCTGGTGGCGAGAGGGAAGTGAACCAGAGAAGAGCTGCGAGGACAATTAAAGCGCCAGGAAACGCGCCTGGTGGCTTAAATAAATCAAGTCTTTCTCTGTGGAGAAACGCGTGAAGAGAGGATGAATTAATTAGAGATTGCAACCAACTATGTGCGATAAAAATTTGGTAATCGAGGGAGGTTTCAGTCTGGAGACAAAGAGACATCGAGGTTTAACATCTACTGAAGCTGAAGGTAAAACAATTTAGAGAAGGAAAATAAACAAAAAAGCAGGACGATTAATAGCTAGGCAAACACACCAAACTGAGATTTAAAGATTTGCACTGAATTTTCCCCATAAATTTCAGAGTTTTTTCCTTAGAAGACAGACTGCAGGTTAAGCAGGAATTAATTTTACCAAGTTCAACCACATACACTGGAAAAAGAGTTGGAATACAAGATCAAAACAGGCCCTCCTAGCTTTGTAAATAAGGAGTCCAATAATAAGCAGCTAAGCTCACATTCCAGGCTCCTGAGGACACATTGCAGGCAGGAACGTGACATGACTTTCCAAAGGCTGCATGACAAATCTGTGCCCAGACCTGAAGAGAGACCCCAGGATTCCCAACAGGAATGCTCTTTGTCCTTGCCATGCTTCCATCCCGCCCTCTCTTTTTTAGAGCTCTTATCCCCTTCCTGTCCTGCTCCCTTCCTCCTTTCCTCTGTGCTTGCCTCCAGATCCATTCCTGCCTGGTGTCTTTGCTGCCCCTCCTCCCTCTTTCCCCTTGTTCTGTGGAGCCTCTGGAACTTTGCACTGACACCTCCTGCAGAAGGATGCCCCAGCTCTTGGCCACATTTTCTGGGAGACACCCATGGCTGATAAAGATTAGGTTAAGGAATTATGAGAAAAAAAGAAGGTTATTTCTGGTCTGAATGTCATAGATAGTGGCCAAGTGGCTGTGTCAAAGAGGGTGAGGGCTGCAGTCCCTCCCCACCAGCAGCCAACATCAGCATTGGCAACAGTAGTGTGGAGCTGCCACTCCAGAAGAGGGACAAAAAGAACTGTCCTGGCCATGAATCAACCTGTAAAACCTCCTTGGAGTGCTCCTACAGAGCACTCTCCGTGACCACATGAGGAGCCATCCCACCACTGACACCATCCCAATCATTTTGCTGCAGTCCTACAACAGTGGCTCTTCAGAGCAAATGGAAATGAGGATGAACCCACAAGCAGCTTTGGCATTGGCCCTCTTAATTTTCCCAGTTTCTTCTCACCATAATGTACGCATCTAAAATCTCAACCTTGTCTATTGCTTTAAACAGTCACTTTTCCTCTATTTTCAAACCCTCAGATCAGTTCTCTTCAAAAGAAGAACATATTAATAGCAACCTCTATATTCCCTCTAGGATACTCTCAAGTCTTACTGTGTTTTTAATCTTTGCAGAGCCCAAAAAACCAACCACATCAGGTGATGTGAATACCAAGGTTTTTTCCATTTCTTTTTGGATGTGACTAGTTAGGAGTTCTGCAAAGATTAAAGCCACCATTCAATAAAACTATAGATTTGAAAAAGGTGCATCATGATATGATTAACAGGGAATTCTAAAGAGAAGATAAAAAGAATATTCCTGACCTCCACAGAGTGGTAAAAATCTACAGAATAAGTGGAGCAGCATTGACCTGCTCTTTAGTAACAGTGAGAGATAAAACAACCTCATCAAAACTTGGAAGGCATCAGAAGAGGAAAGATTAGGCTGAGATTTTTGGATTTCCAGATTGCAAAGAAAAATAGTCTGTTTAGTTGGTCTGAAATCACAGAAGAAGTAAAACTGTGAGAATGGAAACCAGAACAATGTGTTTTGACCACAGGCTGCAGGGTGATACTCATGGTCAGGGGATGGAGAGGAATTGAGTTTCTCAATGGACTCTCCGCTCAATGTGGACTGGGGGAGCGAAAAACCTACAGTACGTGACATTTAAAACTGCAAGCAGAGTGCCATGACTGGTGTGTGATCTACGTTCTCTAACTTCAGTTTTCTCAGTTTGCATTAAGGATACATTCAAAACTCACTTCTTTAGAGTTTTGTTTCCATCTTGTTCTTCAAGCATGTTTTTCCCTTCCAGCACACAGTAATCCTTCTGGTGTGTTATATAACAGAATACTCTGCCCTGGGAAAATATTTTTTGTTCTTGTTTGCAACTTTTCACTCTTTTCTGAAAAGTTATCCTCTTTTTGGGGTAAACACAGTGAAATAAAAAATGACAGGCAGAAGAAATGTTTATTATTGCACCTTTTAGTAAGTCACAAGACAGTGCCATGGTCTTGGCCCATCACCACTGAGAGTATCTTGACTATTTGCTGTGACTCTTTGTAGGCTGACACATTGTGAGACAATAAAGCTCATCAGTGGGTGATGATTCTGTTCCATGGCAACTTCCTGTGTTTCAAATCATTATTCTTCTATGCTGGAACACAAAGAAAATGCTTTCATAAAAGCCTGTAAATGCCTGTTCTCAGGCATTCCTGTTACCTGGTGACTAGAACCCTTACCCAGAATTTTCCTTACTTTTAACCCCCACTCCAGGTCACTCAAAATTACGTGTTTGTTTTCCTCACTACAGTCATAGCATAATCCTCTTCTCCCCACAATTTCACTCTAACTTTTTGTCCTAAGTGAAAACATTGTGAATAACAGCAAGTAGTTGCTTCCATCAGACTCAACTTCAAAACAAGAACCAAAAACCCAATGCTTGCTTTCCTGCAGATACACAGTTTACCCTCGTTGAAACAAGAACAAATAGTGTTTTTTATAAGGATAATCCTATAAAGTTTTGACAAATAAATGCCAAACTAAAACTGCAAAAGAAAGTAGAATCAGACCCGTTGAAGTGTCAGTTGTTAAGTAAATCCACCATGAGAGTAACACAGACTGAGCACCAAGTTGCAGTTCTGACTCCAGTGTGTGTCTTCTAAAATGGACTGGGGTCTTTGAGACTACATTTGAGGGGGTTTGTGGGTGTGTTTCTGATTTTCCCATATGATCAAGAGACCCTGACAGTCTTGGACACCCTGAGCACTGGTTACCATAACCCCTTGTTTTCATCCTCCCTTTGTGCATTCTGCACTCCTGAGAAAAACCCTCCATCAACACCAGCCTTGCTGCAGCATGTGGCTTCATCACCTCTGCAACACATTTAGCAAGGGGAATATTGCATGAAGAGAAGGGCAAATTTATCTGTAACAGGTGATGAGTGCTTCACTTTGGGTCAGACCTATCCTAATCGAAGAAGGAGGCAGCCACCCTATTCTTAATATATTTTCCCCGTCCTGCCCTATCTTATCAACAGCACTCAAAGACATGAAACCTTAGAGCTTCTTCTCTGTGGCCACACAGCACCACACTCCATTGTCCCAGCCAGATTTTTGCTTTCCCAGCCCTCTGAGACTCCTGTATTGAATTACATTATGTCTTCTTGAGCAGCATCTGTGCAGCAGGAATCTTCAGCCCACAGAAAAGCTTGGAAGACAGACTGCTTCCTTACACGTGGTTGCTTTTGTCAGTACATAAATCAGCCCCTGAGAGGCCTCTGCAAAGGAGTCCTGGTCCTGGGGATGGTGCCTCGGTTGGAGAGGAGGAACAGCTGTTCTAAGCCTGGCTGAGGAAAACAGAGAGATGGGAAATGTTCGTGAGCCCAGAACTTTAGTTTTGAAAATCTCAAGGTGCTTTTTGTGAGAGTGTAACTTCCTCAACAGACAATTCCATGGGAAATTACAGAACATTTTCAGGGTGTGTTATCCAAGTGTCCAAGGTGGGCATCACGGGATGCAGAACATTGCAGACATAGCAGAAGGATCCCACAGAAGATTAGGGAGAAACTTGCAGAACCAGACTGTTCTTCGTGGGCAGACACTGGCCACGTGGGATTTCAAAGAGACTCTTGCCACTGCTTCTACTGCAGCAAAATTATATTTTTTGCAGGTGTCCAGGGGATTACAAAACATTTCTGATTCTCAGAAACAGTCAAGGATTCCTTTCCATATCTCAGTCATGGACCAAACCAATAAGGGAACAGCTCTAGCAGACGCCTGTGGAAGACCATTTGTAGCAGGAAAAAAGATGCCTGGAGAAGCACTGGAGGTCAAACTGCATGCACAACACCCATGTGAAATTTCAGCTGTCCCCTTTCTGAAGAACAGCTGCTTTGCTGAAAGCCTGCAGAGCCCAGTAGGAGTCCCTGCTTTCCATCAGGTACCATGGAGCAAACTCTTGGCATAGAGTAGGGAAACTTCCTCTCGCAGACAGAGCAGAAACAGACTCTCGTTCCCTTATTTTCCTATCACTTAGAGCTGCTTAAAAAAAAATCTCCTTGACTGCCAAATCTCCATACTAATCAAAGCATCTTGGACGCTATCAAAGAAGCCAAAGATGCTTCCAGGGTCTTTGGCATGAACAAAACTGATTTCAGTGTTTTCCTTTTCGGCCTTTATTTTCTCAGCAACTGCTTTAGCAGCACCTTCAAGTGGATCAGCCTCAACAGTTGTCAGCTTGCAGCATCCCAGTTTGCATCATCCCAGTTTGCATGCCCTACTTAACTGCTTGAAATTCAGAGGTATTGAGCACCTGGGACTCCAGTGGAATTTGATGAGATCTGTGGTTGCTTCCTCACCTCTGAAAAGTGAGGCCCACAGGACTTCTTTTGAAGATGTCAATTGCTATCCTCTATCCTGGCTTTCCATATTACTTCCAAACAAGCAGCTATCACTCCCTGTGCTGCTAGGTTTGGCTTTTGAATCTTAAGTGTCCTGGTCAAAGACATCCATTTTATTCCAACTTCATCGTTTAAAAGGGACAGGGATTATATTACTTTGCAATTCCCTCTTAACTTTGTTCTATTCTATATCAAATATGAATTATTGACAGAATCACCCCAATCTGTCACATTTGATGAGACACACATACCATGGAATACATTAAATGGAGAATATAATTTTAGAAGCACAAGAGAAGCTGAGAGAGAATTAATTTCTAATTCAGTGCATGAAACAAACAACAACGAAGAACATTATGAAGCTTTGTGACCTAACAGTAGCACTGGAAATGAAAGGTTGCAGTGAAGTCTAAAAGGGCAAACTACAGTCTCTCATAAAAAACAGCTGAAAAACAGACATGCACACAAACACACGCATAAAGTTCAACTAGCAAAATTGATTTAAGGACCGGATTCCAAGGTTTTTAGTCATGTTGAACAGTACCCCCCCACCAATGAATGACACCTTTGAACAAATAGGACTGCTTGTGCAACAAGGTACTATTCAGCCTATGAGTAAAGTGAAAGGAATCAGAATCCATCCTGAAGTTAAAAAAACCCACAAAATTCCATATCTCATAGTAATCAACATGCAAAAAGAGTCAGGACTCCCCAGTGCTTCCCCACACTAAGATATTCCAGCCATCCCCACACACCAGCCTCCAGCATCCCATACAATTGTTAAAAAAATCCTCCACTGGGAGATATTGTTATTTGTGTATAAGTGTTAATTGGTGAACTCAGCAGAGATCAGGGACTCCTGTAGCAGGAGCGTCATACTGGATCCTCCAAGGAAGTTGTGATCCACGGCACAGACAGACAGATATGTGCACAGGAGAGAACCCTGAATTTTCATCTGAACGTGCTACCGACACCACAGCTGCTCCTTCTTCCCTGCTAACAGAGCCACAGAAAGTTTTTACAAGTACTGTGTGCTGTTCTCTGCTAGCTCAATTTCCTTGTTTGGAAACTTTCTGTCCCTTCTGAAGGTAGCTTTTGGGTCTTTCTTTCCAATGTCAGACAGATTTTATTTGAGTGGGGAGAAAAAAGAACAGAAAACAGCACAGAAATCATCCCTCCCCTTCATTCAAATTTGTGAGTTCTCAAAGTTTTAAGTACACTTTAGAAAAGCTGGTAATGTTTTAAAGTTAGATTTTTCCCTCTCATCCCATGCAGTCAAAAAGACCTGAAAGATCTTTACCTCAGGACTAACTAAATTGCACCCGTTAATGAGATCTGTAAGGTACACACACAATCGAATGGTCATTTTGCCCTTTTTTCTGATCAGGATAATGAGTACATCTCCTTTTTGTGGCTTTTCTCAACACTCTCCAAATGTGTAATATCACAAATAAAAGGGATATGAATTTCTGTTACTGAACTGGATAAGACTAATAAGCATCTAAGCTAAATGTGCAGTGGAAATTACATATCCAATAACAAATGAGGTCAAATAACAAAAGAAACTCACCATCAGAAGCTTAAAAGGTCTTTATTTATGTCAGAATTTTGACCATTATTGTGCTCATGCATAGGTAAGTACAATTTCAAGCATACATTATGTTGAAACAAGTATTGATTGCCATTTATCTTCTGGTTGCAATGTTCTTCATTCAAAATTTTCCTCAGACCAAATTGCTTACCAAAAAAAAAATCTGTGAAAACACAAAATTGCTTGCCTATTCTTTCTTGAAAGACACTGACAGGAGTTACGCACAGCAAATCCATGAAAAGACTGGCTTATAAAATATGGACTCATTTACTCCAGGTCCTCAACACACCTGCAAAAATTCCTGGCTGAGGTAAGGTTAAAGTTTAAGACTGGTGGGTATTGAGTAATTCATGCTACAAGTTTTCATCTTCTTGGCCCAACCTCCAGCGAAGGAAAACAAACAGCAGCAAGGTGGCCTTGAGATGTTCTTAAAAAGGTAGACGACCTGCTACACGTACAAGAGACCTATTTCAAGGTGAACCTTGGGAATAAGATGAGAAAGGGTCATTTATTCATAGCTCTTTCCAGAGGGTGCCATAAAAAAGGTCTTTAGAGTCAGCTTCAATCAGCTGTGAACAGTGGTTTCCTCCACAAAAAGCCTGGCTCCCACATTTTTGCACCACATTGTGTAACTTGAACTTATATTTAATTCATTTTTCCCTTCAGACTACAGAGTATTTAGCCATCTGTGACATCATTACACCAGCTACCAGATTCCCTTCGCTGCTATGAAGGCTGACAATTCAATAAAGTCTAATTGACGACCTTTTTAAAAGGACCCAGATTAAGAGTAATTAGCACACAAATGAGTAACACTCAACATTCCAGTGATGTACTGATTTGATCAAATTCAGCGTACCTTAGGGGAGATATACCAAACAGCAGTATAAGGAATGATCAGATTTATTGCATGAAAAACACACAACAGACATTTTTTATTTTATATGCTCACATTTCCTATTAATTGAAGATTAGCCTCAAAAAAAAGGAAGGTGTTGTGGAAAACTGAGAAGTCTTTTAATTAATCATGATTTAGAAAGTAAAGAAAACACTCATAGAGTTAAGTGTCAAGACAGTCAAGGTGACTGAGTAAAAGAGATAGGTTATGGAGAATAGAATATGTATGGAGAAACTCTATACTTAGAGTATTTACCAAGAGTTCCAGGCATGGGCATCTCTGTGTTTATGCACACACTGAGACACATATTTGCCTTTAATAATTTCTTCCTAATGGGATCTGGTTTGCCAGGCAGAAAGTGGAACCTGCAAGGAGAGCTGCCTACCCTCGAAACCAGAAAGTGAGCACCAAAGAGTTCATGCTGACCTTCAGTCAGAAGTCATAGAGAAGCAAGGAAGACGTTCCATCACACCTTAAACACATGTGCTGAGAATATTGAACAAAAGGGGTGGTGAAATCCTTCCATCTTGGTGGAGGTTTGCTCCAACACTGGGTGGAGGTTTGCTCCAACACTGGGTGAGAAGTGTGCAGCCCAGAGGTGCCACTGAATTCTAGTCCCACAGGAAGGTTCCTGTGCACCAGGAATGGAGCCTTTCCACCATGGAAACAACACTGCTAGCATGATGCAGATCTCTGCCCAAGTGCCTCACTGGACCTCCTGGACCCTGATTGAGGCAGTATATTGAGAACGCATCCTGTTTTCCCCCCTCACCACTGCAGGCCAGCAGGAGAAGGAGAGGAGAACTGTGAGTTCCACCAGCTCTCCCATGCAGCACAGGGTGGCACAAGCAGGACCCAGGGCACACCCAAGCAGGGAGACAGAGAACAGAAGTATCACATAGCAGGGAGCTGTCAGCCTGCTGGCCCCAAAATAGACGTGCTACCTGAAGTGTTAGTACAGGCCTCACTGTCAGATATCTCAGCATTTCTCCTTGGTGACAGGAGGCTGCACCCCTGTGACATCCCAGTGGGATGTGGAGGAGGGATGGTTAGACCTCATCCTACAGAAGGAGGCAGATTCAGAGCCTAGCCTAAGGTGGGAGTGTCAGCCCACTAAACTGTTGACTCCACATTATGTTGCAGCTTTACAACTCTCATTATTTGGTCTTATACTGAAAATTCAGATGCATTATTAATGTAATTTGTTTCAAACAACACCAGCTGGTTGTGATGAAGCTCTCATTAAAATTTATCACCATGATATGTATAAATATATATATATCTCACAGGTGGGCCATACCTCTCCACGAAGTCTGCTCTTACAGATAAAGTCAATTCAGTGGATGTACTTGAATTACGCAATGCTGGTAAGCAAGTAACAATTTGAGTTTCTGCCCACCAGTCTTGTCTTTTTCCCGTGCACCACCTTGCAACATCTGCATGAGTGTCCCCTCTTGTTTTTCGTGTTGCAGTAATTTGGCCCACCAGGGAATCTGCAGAAGGCACCGTCTCTCCCCTCTGGACTTGGGGAATGAGAACACAGAGTCCCTGGAAATGGACAGAGCCACACTGAGTCCCAGTTGAAGGTGGCTGTGCTCACCCAGCCCCTCCAAGGTACTCCCCTCTGGCACAACACAGAGCTCAGCATGAAGGCTCAGGCTGAGGGGACATGGGTGAGAAATTCAGGCAAAGACTCAGTCTCACCAAGGTCATTTCAGAGATTTCAAAACTGGACTTAAAACCCTCCTGGCCAGTGCTGCAGATAAAAACAGATCTTTCATCTTAACCACCATCACCCTTACAATCAAACATGCACAATGTCTATCATGGGTGTTCTCCACTCTGTCTGACCAGCTGATTACTCCTTCCTAGATGAGTTAATTCTGTGAATCCAGCATTAATTCTGAAAAATAATATATATATATATAAATATATAAATATTGTCAGGAATCGATCTTGTCTTGGACTGGGGTTTGGTGGGGTTTTTTCCTGTCTGTCATGATGCAACTTGTATGGTTGATAATTTTAGCATGGAACAGGCTGTGGATACGTTTCAGACTGGGGAAAATGTCTTTCAAGGAGATGTCTCTCGCTGGTTGAGATGGAAAACAAGAACAACCTTGTTTCATAGAGAGGAAAAGATGCATTAATTTCTGGCAGCATTTCAGACAAGATTTTTTTTTATTTAGGTTTTTTTCCCTTCTATAAAGTTCACTCAGCATTATCTCCATTACTAAGCAGGCATGCTTACTGAAATCTGCCAATGTAGTCCAGCCTATATTTAGATCCAGGAAGCTTTATTTTACTTTATATTTAATAAGACCTTTTGAAAGTGATAAGAAGAACCCACTTGGTTCCACACTACCACAAATCTTTCATTTGTGGTAGCTAATGAAAGCTCAAAAACAATTATATTACAGAAAACAGGGGTAAAAGTGGCTCTAAATATGGTCCTATCCTCTCACTGGCAGGTTAATGACAGCATTGCCAGTGACCTCCCAAAACCTTCTGCTCCAAAATTGCCTCTTAAAAGTTATG